>CADWAF010005394.1:0-41032 GCA_902984215.1 Willaertia magna | reverse complement strand
CAAATCATATAAATAAAAAGAAACTAAAAAAAATTTAAAAAATTATTTAATAAAAAAAAAATTTAAATTTGAATTTTTTTTAAAAATATTTTTTTATTTTTTAAAAAACAATATAAATTTATATTGCTTTTGTTAATTTTTTATCAAAATATTAGCAAAAGCAATATAAATTTATATTGCTTTTATTATTTTTGTTGACTTTAAAAAGTATAAATTTATACTCTTTTTTTTTTTAAAATTACAAAAACTATATAAATTTATACTCTTTGAGCTAAAAATTTTTATACTTTTTACAAAAACCTGTTCTAAAAGATATTTTATTAAACTTTTTTGTTCTATTTTTACATAAATAATTGGAAAACTGTATATGATTTTAAATATAGTTACTATGGAACTGTTAAGTATAATAAAATATTAAAATTTAATATAAAAATATAATATTAACTTTTAATAATCTTAAAAAATAAAATTTTTAAATTAAAAAATATTTATTTTATTTTATAAATACAAATAATAAATTATATTTTTTAATATTTATAAAATGATTTAAAAAAATTTTAAAATTTTAATTATTAAAAAAAATAATTTAATATTATTTAAAAATAATTATTTTAATAATTATCTTATAATTATATTACTTTTTTTTTTAATAATTTTAATATTTTTCTGTATATAAATTATTATTATTTTCAAAAAATAAACCTTTAATAATATTATTTTTTTGATTAAATTTTTAATATTTTAATAATAAATTTATTATTTTTTAAATATTATTTATTTATTAATCATATTTAAACTTTAAATAAACTATAATTTATAAAATCTGTAAATAAAATAATTATATAAAATTTAATAAATTAAAATGTTTTTTTATTAAATAATAATTTTGTTACTTATTTATTATTATTATTAAAAAATATTAAAAATTAATATAAAATTAATAATTAAAAAAATTATTATTTTTTTTATTTTAACCATTATAATTTTAAAATAAAATTAAATATATTTTTTAATTAAAAAAATTATTATTTTTTATTATTATTAATTTTTGTTTTAAAATATTAAAAATAAAACTTTTAATCTAAGATAAATATATTTAAAATAAAAAGTTATAAAAATTTATATTAATTTTTTTTAAAAAATGAATTAAATATTTTTAAAAAAATTCTAAATTATTAATTTTATTAAAACAATTCTAATATTTATTAAAGTAACTTTTTTTATTTATTAAATTTAATTAAACTGATAGCTTGTATTTTATTAAAAAGTTATTTCTTTATTTATTAAATTAAAATACTAATCTTTAATAAATATTTTATTAGATTTAAATATTATAAAATTATTAAACAATACTTATATAAAATATTTATATTATTATATTATTTAATAATTATAAATAATTAGATTATTATTATGTTTTATAAATTTAGTATAAGTTTGTATAAAATTTATTAATTATTATAAATAAAAAAATAAAAAATTAATAATTTTTATAAAATAATAATTTATATAAAATAAGAGAAAATAATTTATAATTTTTTTAAAAATTATAATGAAATTGTTAAAAAAATAAAAGTTTTTTAAAATATTAATATTTTTGTAATAATTTTATTAATAATAAAATTTTTAATTTATTTATTATATTTATATAAAATATTTCTACTTTTTTACTTTTAATAAAAATTAACAATATTTTATTTATAAATTATAATTTTATTAGAACTTATTTTATATTTGATAATATAAATATAATTTATAAGCAAATTGAGTTTTTATTGTATAGTTATTAAATGTTATATTTTTTATTTATTTTACAATATATTTTGTAGATATATATTTATATTAAAAATATAAAAATATAATAATTAAAGAATGTATATTTAATTAAAAAAAAGTTGTAATAATTTAAATAAGTTATTAGTTGTTATAAAATATGAAATATATTTTTATATTAATAAATATTTAAAAGTTCAAAATAAAATAAACGTAATAAATAGTAAATTAAAGGAAAAAGTAAAAAATATTTATAATTAAAAAATAAAATGTAAAATAAAACTACAATTAAAGTAAATGACATTTTATTAATAAAAAAATTGAAAATAAAACTTTAAAAACTTTAATTAAAAAATAAAAATTGTAATAATATTAACATTTAAAATGTTAAAAAAACTACATTTATTTAAAATATTAACAAATCTTTTACAATTTCAGCTGGATTATTAGATTCTTCCTCTTCTTCTTGTTGATTATTAACATCTAATAAACCTAAAACTAAATTAATAGATTTTTGTCTTTCAGTATCTTTAAAATTATTAAGGAAATATCTCTTTGCAGAATTAACACCATCAGTTAATAAACCTTGAACACTTTTATGAAATTTTAAAGCTCCGGTGCCACTGTAGAGTATTGATATTTTATCACCATTTTCTAACCAAAATTGTCTAAATTCTTGTTCTAAATTACCTAATTCTTCTAATTTAACATCTCTTTTTTTAATAATAGATAATCTATACAACTGTTCAATTAATAAATATTTTGCAATAAATGTTTCAATATAATTAGTTCTATCACAACAATCAATACAATTGACACGGAAAGTACCATTTTGATTTTCTAATACTTTAACATTATTAGTGTTTGTCATAAATGGATCATCATCATCTACAAAGTTCAATAAATTAGGTTGGGATACATTATTTGTTAAATTTGGAATATTAACATCTCCAAAATCTAATAAACTGGTACTACTATTACTATTCATACTTTTTTGTTGTTGTACCCTTAATGATCTGTTATTATTATCACTATATGGATTATTAATAGAATCTTCATCATCTTCCCATTCATTTGTATCAAATAATGGAGTAGACATTGTTTTACCAATTGTATTAAATTCATTATTGTCATCTGGAATCCAAGTAGAATTATTATTTCCTAAAGAAACTGAAAAGAATTTAATATCTTTCATACTTTTAACAATTTGAGGTAAAAACATTGTGTATAATTTTGTATAATCATGATTCTTACATTCATTATGAAAATCAAAATGAACATAATTAACTTGATTAACATTTTTAACATAATTTGTATATAATTCACTTAATCTACTTTCTTGACCAGTCTTTTTACATAAATTAATTGCAGTAATATTATTTTGATATTCTTTTAAAATTGAATTAAAATGATTATGAAATGCTTTTAATTGTTTTTCTTTATCAGTTAAGAATTTAATTTCAGGAGTATATTTTAAATTAGCTTCTTGAGACCAAATTAAAGGAATTGAACCTCTAATTTGTAAGAAACTAGTTAAAATAGAATTATAATAAATAAATTGTTCACTTTCAACAAAATTAGCAACATGACCCTTTTCATCAGAACCTCTCATAATATATCTAGCACCAGCACGTTTAGAACTAGTTCTAGAAATAATACCAAATAAAAAACTAATATTATTTACAACTATATTCTTCATTTCAACAATACCACGTATCATTGGAATAATAAATCCATCCATTTGTTTAGAAATAAATTGTTGTAATAAATATTTATTCCAAAAATAGTTTGGATGTGCATTCTTCCAACCTTGTAAATTAATATTATCTAATCCTTCATTTGTTGAAAATGTACGTTGAAATCTATTTGTTAAATCTAAAGTATAACTAAAATAAAAACTATTATCTTCTACAATTACTTTATTCATCATTTCAATGTATTGAATTTCTTTTTCTTTTTGTTCTTCTGTTTGAATTTTAAATTTAGAAGGTTTAAATGGAATAAATTGAATCTTTTTAATTTTATAGATTTTATGTTTATTAATCATTCCTATATATTCTCTTTCTAATAAAACAACTAAAAAGGTACCGGAAAGTAATTTAATGGATCCAATAATACCAAAGATACGAGTCATTGTTCTCATCTTTTTAAATAAAGTGGTTTTGACTACTTCATTATTTGGATCAATAGATAATTTAGATATTAATTGAGTATCTCTATCAATAAGACATAAATGTTCATAATCAGGTACTTTTCTTTTAACTTCACTTTGTCCTGATGTACCGGTAGATGTAGATGATGTAGAAGATTGTTGTACTACTTTGGGTACAATCAAAAACCTTCTACCATTCTCATATAATTCATAATCATCAAAGGCTCTCATCTTTTTCTTGTATTTTTTTTAACGTTTTTGTAAATACGAAATTACATTTATAGCTTGTTGAAAATCACACATAGGATACGAATGGTTAGAAAAGTAAAGAGGATAGTGAAAAGTAATAATTGTTATTTGGCCTAGCTATGCATGCAACACTTTTTATTGTTGGTTGGTAGTTAGTTTTTTTAATAATTTGGAATGTTGTTGTAATTCTTCTTTTTGTTTTTCAATAACGTCTATAAGCTCCTTCTTTGAGGTAAGGGACTCTACAATTGAAGAATAATTATTCATCATTCTGTCAATTAAATTTTTAGTTAAGTTTTGAGTTTCATTTCCAACATTTGCTCTTTCTAAAGCACCATTCAATTCATCAATCATTTCTCTTAATTCAACAACTTGCCTCTCTTTATCCAAATTACTTTTCCTTAGTAAATTAACTTGTTGCTCATAGCTCAACATTTGTTTATGAAAAACTGAAGCAATTTCTATTGCCTTTTTCTCTCTAGCCCTTGCATTTTCATACTCTCCTTGAAATTTAGCTACTAAATATCTAAGTCTTTGTTTTTCAGGATCATTGGAGTAAGGTTTGTTGTTTGCTATATACACAGAACTTGTACTTCCTTTCTCCCCTCCAGATGTTGTTACTGTCCTTCTGTTATTCGATATTTTCCTTTGTAATACACGTTTTTTTGGCTCTTGTTGTAAAATTGCCTCATGAAGTTTATTAAGTCTTTGATCTATCTCCATGGTATGTTTTTCAAATTCTGTTTCTTCTTCTTTAGAGGGAGATTTTCCAATTTTTGGATGTCTTTTCTCCAGTAAATCTTGGTATTGTTTTAAATATCCATTCACCCCACTCTCTTCATTATTGTTTTCTTCTACAAATTTATTTTCTTCAGAGTTGTTATTATCATTTTCCTCTCCTTCTCCGTTAACTAAATCAGCTAATTGCCTCCTTAGTTCATCTATAAGCTCTGGATATTCTTGTGCATTTAAATCATCTTCAGAATTTTCTAAGGAAACCTCTGAGTAATTCCCTACAAAAAATTATTTTCAGTAAATAATGAATTACAATACGTACAATACCCATCGTTTTCCCTTATATCCTCTTCTTTCTGATCCTCTCTTATTTCTTTTGATTCTATTCTTTCGTCTTGAAACAATATATGCCCATATCTTTTTTTTCGTTGCATTTATTTGTTATTGCTTTTAATTAAGCAAAATTTTTTGGCGCGAAGTGAAAGTAACTAACGTAAACAATCTTTATTTTTAACGTTTTCTATCCAATAGTCAAATCATCATTATAGTACAAGTGAAGAGCAGGTCTGTAAAAATTATCGTTTATTCCAAGCTCTTCGAATTCCTTATCTTCATCCCGAATCCCATTTTCTTCCAAAGTTTTCTCTTATTTTTTTCTTTTAATTAAATTAAAAAGAGTAAACTTACCCATATCCAAGTCCTCTCCCAATCTTTTCCAAGTGTAGCTGCCAGCGTGACTATTAAAATGCAAATATCTGTCTAATATTTCTTTTAAAGTCTCTTCAGAACAAACCTCTAGTTCATGCTCGTCATGAGTTAAAGTGTTAACAATTCTAATAATCCTTGTTTTTTTAGATAGTTTTCCTATCATATATTTACCATCATCTTTCCACCAAGGCGTTGTTGGTACTGGTTCTTTTGTAGTTTCTGGCTCATAAGAAGGTAAGGGAATGTGAAGAAATCTACCCATTGGTGTGTAGTAACATCTTTCATTTGTTATTGGGTCAATCCATTTCCTTATATCCCCAGTCTCTTTATCAAACCAATGAGTAATGTCTCTTCCCCCATTTAGTACTATAGGATCGATTAATTTACAATCTAGTACAATAACTCCCTTAGTTTATCCCGAAAGCATTAAATTAATACTCTTACCTTTATGTTCAATAATTAGACTGGTAACGTTATATACCTTTCCCATGAACGACACCCAACAATCATCCTTAAAATTATGTTCTGAAACTTCCGTAGCCGTGTAAAACCTTCTCTTCATAAAAGGCATAATCATTTTTTCTGTAGATTTCCTTTCAGAATAAGTAGAGCCGGCTGTTTTGTGTTGGCGAGGGAAGAGTTTAAATTTTTTTTCTTGGTGTGAAGTAATTCCCTCAAACAACATCCTTTATAGTTGGTAGGAATATACATGTCATTGGTAGGAAATGAAAAGACATAAATTAAAGTTGGAATAAATAACACCAATTTTTGTTTGTTTTGGTTTGCATTTTGGTACTGGCGAATTGTTACCCAAGTTCCTTAATTTCAATCGGCCAACACTTTTTGATGGACAATGACAGTGACAGGGAAAGAAACATAAAAAAAATAGAGCAACTGAAAAATGTCAAACAAAGAAACATGCAAAGTAGTAGCTGTTGGAGATGGTGCTGTTGGTAAGTAAAAATTTCTGAAACAGTTAATTAATTTCATGCACGCCATTAATATATTAAATATAACGAAATTTATTCTTCTTTTTCTCTCTTCCTAACCCATCAGGTAAAACTTGTTTACTCATGGTCTATGTCAACAATGAATTTCCGGAAGATTATATTCCAGTAAGTGTTTTTTCAACATGTTGTTAAATAACAAAAATTAAAAAGACTGTTTTTGATAAGTAAGTTTTTCCCATTTTTAAGACCCAAAAAAATTTACAGATTTTTATTTATCTTCTAGCTATGATACTAATGTAAAATTTAACGATCAAGTTGTTAGGTTAAGTTTATGGGATACTGCAGGTCAAGAAGTAGGTATTATTTAATTTTTTGGATCCGAATCCGATAATTAATTTTAAATATTATTATAGGAATATGATAGACTTAGATATCTTTCTTATCCAAATACTAAT
This sequence comes from Willaertia magna, assembly GCA_902984215.1. Lineage (NCBI taxonomy): Eukaryota > Heterolobosea > Eutetramitea > Acrasida > Naegleriidae > Willaertia > Willaertia magna. The sequence goes on along the minus strand of CADWAF010005394.1, from coordinate 34,010 downwards.
GTTTTTATTGTTTGTTATTCAATTAGTAGTAAATCATCATATGATAACGTTAAAGAGAAGTGGTTAAAAGAATTAAATGAATATTCTAAAGGTACTCCTATTGTTTTAGTAGCAACCAAGGCCGATTTAAGAGATGATAACGATTTTGTACAAAAATTAGAGAAAAACGGAGAACATTTACTAACAGCAGAAGAAGGTGAAAAATTAGCTAAAGAAATTGGTGCAACATGTTACATTGAAACATCTGCTCGTACGAGAAAGGGTGTTGATGAAATCTTCCAAAAGGCTTTACAAGTACGTTTTTCAAAGGGAGCTAAGACAGGTGGTGGAGGTAACACTGGAGGTGGTAATAGTGCAAATACAGGAAAGGATGGTTGTTGCATTTTGATGTAAAGGATTTTAGAATCAGTCAATTAAGAAAACTATAGAGTGTAAAATTATTATTAAAAAATCTTTGTAAAAATTATTTTAATTATTTAAAAAAATGGAAATTTTAAAATTGAAGAAACAAAGTCTATTCCAATAACACTCATGTTGTCATCAAATACTGAAATCAAAGCAATAGCTTATGGTTTTTCACATTTCATTTTGTGTACAAGTGATAATGAAATAATAGGTTATGGAAGTAACACTAATGGGCAATTAGGAAATGATCACTCATTGATGAATAATGAATTTAGCAAAGTGGTTGGAAATTGGAAAATGATTGAAAAGATAACATGTGGCACTTCCTCTTCGTTCTTTATGAATGATGAAAATGAAATTTATTATTCTGGCTTTTTAACAAACGAGTTATTTGTAAAGAAATTTACTAAATTAGAACATTGTATTTGTGACAAAATTAAATGGATTAGAGGAGGGTATAATTTATTAATTGTAGTTACTTTGAGTGATAATATTTATGTGATTGGACAAAATAATTTATATTTACAAAATACTTATAAAGAAGAAGAGTTTAATGTAATTGATAATAATTTAAATTTAATGGATTTACAATGTGGAAATAATCATGTGATAATTCTAGATAAATACGGAGATATTTATGGAATTGGAAGTAATGGAAGTGGTCAAATGGGTTTAGGGAATGAACAAAAAAAGATAACAGAAATTACAAAAGTTAATTTATCTTTTAAAGTTAAAAAAATCTCTTGCTTTAGCTCTGGAACATTAATTATTAATGAATTTAATGAATTGTTTGGCACAGGATGCAATATTGATGGTTGTTTGGGCTTAGGTTACAATAGTGAAGACGTGACAACATTCACCAAAGTAATGCTAACAATTCCACATATCAAATCTGTTTTTAGCTCATTTTGTTATTATAATATCGTTAGAACTAAGGATAACAATTTGTATTTCACAGGACTTTCTGGAAACAGATCTAACAAAATATTTGAAAGTAAGAATTGCAAAGAGTACCTTGATGACATTTACCCTGTATATTACTTGGATAGTTTTACTAAACTCAATTTCAATCCTCAAAAGAAACATGTTAATTTATTGCTGCTGCAGCAATTTTAACAGATTACAAAATTAGTAAATAAATAAAGAATTAAATATTTACAAAACTTAATTTATTGTGGTGGTACAAAAATGTGTTATTTACTCTTCGTCTAAGTTCTTGAAAGAATTAAGAATTTCAGTATGGAGATCATTTAATCCCTTCTTAACTTTTTCTTCTCCTTCACTTGGTTCAATAAACTTTTGTGAAGATAATTTATAAAGGATATCTGGCATTGCTTGTTTGATTGTACTCCATGTAACCTTACCTGCACCTGATTCTTGAACAGCCTTTTGAGCTTCTTCATAGAATTTAATAAAGTTACGTAACATCAAAATAGTCTTGAAGAAAGGACAATATTTGTCATAAGTAGTGAAAGAGTTTTGTTGTAAGAAATCTTCTCTTAAAAGTTTAGCAACTTCTAATGTAACCTTATCATTTTCTGGGAGAGAATCCTTACCAACTAATTGGACAATTTCAGTTAAATCTTCTTCTTGTTGCAATATAGTACTCATAACAGTTCTTAAACGAATAAATTCAGGATCTACCTTTTCATAGAAAGGTTCTAAACTCTTCATATATTTAGAATAAGATAACAACCAATTGACTGAAGGAAAGTGCTTTCTTTGAGCTAATTTCTTATCTAAACCCCAAAAGACTTGAACAATAGCTAAAGTAGATGCAGTAACTGGATCAGAAAAGTCACCACCAGGTGGAGAAACAGCTCCGACAACAGTAATACTACCAGTTCTACCTGGATTACCAATACAACGAACTTTACCAGCACGTTCGTAGAAAGAAGCTAAACGAGCACCTAAATATGCAGGATAACCTGAATCAGCAGGCATCTCAGCTAAACGACCAGAAATTTCTCTTAAAGCTTCAGCCCAACGAGAAGTAGAGTCAGCCATCATAGAAACATCTAAACCCATATCTCTGAAATATTCGGAAAGTGTAATACCAGTATAAATTGAAGCTTCTCTAGCAGCGACAGGCATATTTGATGTATTAGCAACTAAACAAGTTCTGTTCATAATATTTTCTTCTTTACCAGTCTTCTTATTAGTAACAGTTAATTCAGGGAATTCCATAAGTACTTCAGCCATTTCATTACCTCTTTCACCACAACCAACATAAATAATAGCATCAGAATTAGAGAATTTAGAAATTGCTTGGGAAATAACAGTTTTACCACAACCAAAAGCACCTGGAATTGCACAAGTACCACCTTGAACAGAAGGGAAAACAGCGTCTAAAACACGTTGTCCAGTTAAAAGAGGATAATCACCTGCTAATTTCTCAATAACAGGACGAGGTTGACGTACAGGCCAATGTTGAACCATAGTAAATGATCTTTTAATACCATTAAATTCAATTTCTAAAACAGTATCTTCTAAAGTATAATTACCTTCTGGAGCGATATAAGTAATTTCACCCATAGCATGTGGATGTAATAAAATTCTATGATTAATTAAATTGTTTTCTTCAACTTCTCCAAAAATATCACCTCCAGTTATTTTATCTCCAACTTCAAAGTTTGTTGGATTGAAATGCCATTGTTTATTCATATCTAAAGAATTTACGTTAATACCTCTAGGAATATAAATATCATTACATTGTTTATAGATAACTTCTAATGGACGTTGGATACCGTCGAAAATACTACCCATGATACCTGGACCTAATGCAACTGATAATGGTTGTCCAGTTCTTAATACAGGATCTCCAACTGTTAATCCTGATGTTTCTTCGTAAACTTGAATTGTTGCTGTATCTCCTTCTAAACGAATGATTTCACCAACTAATTCTTGAGTACCAACACGAACTAATTCATACATAGCTGCTCCTTCCATCTTTTCAGCTACGACGACTGGACCTGAGACGGACAAAATATCACCATATTGACTCTCTTGGGTATCTCTTCTCATCATCTTGTTATATTTTTTTTAAAAGTGTGAATAACGGAGAAGGGGAAAGGTTTTAAATTTTTTTTTTACAAAGTGAATAAAGGAGCAGAGCCAAAGTATGGAGGAGATGTTATTTATTGCAAGTTTGCCAAAATAAGATGGAAGAAAACAATAAGCTGTTGTGGATTGAATCGGAATGCAAAGCAACACTGATTAATTGATCAATTTTACTCTCTGGAATTGTTAACATTTATAAATTTGTTTTTATTGCCAAAAGAATAAATCAGCTCTACAAAAATTATAATAAAAAACTATTGAACTTAATAAATTATTTTATTGAAAGAACGGCTTATTTATCATCTTTTGTTTCTTATTGAATGGTTGTGCAAATGGATCAGTGTCAAAAAGATTTGTTTCAATGTCCCAAGCATCATACAGGTCATTGAGATTATTATTCTTTTCTGTACTTGTATTAAGCAGCGAACCATTGTTATTGTCATTGCGGAAATCCATTTCATCAAATGATACAAAATCATCGAATGATGGGAAAATAGGTGCTTTTGGCAATGTGGTTGGATTAAATACAGGGGCATTAGAAACAGGTGTGACTGTTGTATTGATATTATTGTTTGTATAAGTCTTCAAGTTGTGTAACTTTTGTATTAATTCAATGTAGCTATTTCCAGTTTGTTTTGGTGGTGATAGTCCAAATTGCTTTAAAATAGATGAGGCATCAGTATTACTACCAGTGAATGTTTCGCCAAATATCTCATTCTTGAACATTGTTTCGTCAAATGTAGGAATTGCTTCTTCTTTTACAATTATTTGCTCAACTACAGGTTCCACTTCTTTAATAGGCTCTTCTTTTACCAAAGCAACAACATTTTCCTTACTCTTGGATGTCTTCTTGTTTCTCTTTCTCTTGTGAGTTGTCTTTTCAGAAACAGTACTTAACGCATCACTGCTTACTGTACTATCCAAGGAAGAAGTAGAAGACGAAGTAGTTAATTGTTTTTTCAGGTCATCCATTGTGAAATCATGTATACTTCTCTTATTCTTCTTTTGTTGTTTTTGTCTCAAAAAGTATTTTTGGGCATGTGATTGAATTTGTGTAGGTGTTCTAGTTCCAACAATTTGACTTATTTCCTTCCAAGAACCTTTACCATGTAATTCTAGGCCTTTTAAAAACTTTATATGTTCTTCTTTTGTCCAACCTTGTTTGTAAGGCTTTTTAGTGGATGGTTTCTCTGTTGCTTCACAAGTGGTGGTAACTTCTTTCTTCTTTTTAGACTTCTTTTCAATTACGGACGAAGAAATAGGTAATTGCTCTGGTTCAATAGAATCTTGTGCTGCAATTATTCCCGCACCCGTTGTAGGTAAGGAAGTATTTTTCTCACTTTCTTTATTCTTCTTTAACCTATCATGGAAAGGACACTTTCCTATTCTTTGACATGGTCTATTATGTTGATTCATAAATCCACAAATTTTATATCCTCTATCATTATACATTTCACCGTCTATTATTTTATATCCTTGTGGTACTTTTCCATTTGAATCATCTTCATTTGTTGTTACAGCAATATTTTCGTTATTGTCCTTTTCCTCTAGCATTTCAGACTTATTATTTTCTATCGTTGAAGTAATAGCATCTTTTAGTAAAGTTGAAGTTGGAGAAAGAGAAGCTATACTTGGGGATGTGTTATTATTAGTATTATTATTGGCATTATTTAAAAATTCAAATTGTTTGTTGAATTTTAATAGTGAGAATTGATCTCTAATATCAATACCAAAACCTCTAGGCTTTAGTAATAGTGAAGGATTAAAACTTAAAGGATTAAAGGAAGGTGTAGAAGATGGAATAGTGATAGGAGTGGAAATATTAGTATTAATTGATTCGTCTTGTAATTGTTTTTGAATATCTTCAGACATTGGGGTACAATCACCCATAATATTTTCTAAAGATAATCCAGAAAGTGATGTTGCCGAAGATGTTCTTCGCATTGATTGCTGTTTAGAATCAATTAGTGTTAAGGTAGAAGAGGATTGTATTAAATCATCTTCATCTTTGTTGCAGTAAAAGCCGGTTAATTCTTCATTTGTTGGTGGACTTGAACTAAGAAAGTCTGTAATATCTTCATCTTCATGTGGATTAAAAGAATAATTGTTACCACTGGTGTTAAACATTGCAAATAAATCGTCTAATGAAGTGTTCTTTGGTATTTTTGTTTCGAAATTCATTTCGTAAAGCATTATAATTTAATGGACCTCTGATTAGTATTGTATCGGTAAAAAAATAGGTTAGTCTAGTCTTTAGGATATTACCAAAGGTAACAATTAGATAACGCTACAGGAGAGAGTGGTTGTGGAGGGATATAATTTTTAAAAAAAATGTGTTAAACCTTTTTTTTTCAGTTAATCGATTAAAATTTAATTTTTTTGTACGGCCGATTGGAATTCACCGGTGAATAAGTTATTTTTATTCAATCAACAACGCAAAGAATCCCCAATCAAAGCACAGCTCGCTAAAGACTTAATTTCTGTCTTTTCTGGAACACGTAATGCTTCCTTTCAGCATTCTAATAGAACTCAAGCAAACTACAAAAATAAGTGAAAACAAAACGTGAGCCTTTTTCACTCTTATACTGCACGTAATGCAATCCTTTGTCTGCAATAAGAAGGAGGTAGTTGAGAGATTTTTAAAAACAAAATCCCTTCAGGTGATTAGTTTGGTTGATGCGCAGTTTAGGGCTGCAACTCCCCGCCAGTTTAAAAGCATTAAGAAAGGTAGTTGACCAAAAAGCAAAGTTTACTTAAAGGATTAGCAAATGACTTCTATTGTCTGACAAAAGACTAAGTATTCCTTCCAAGAAAATTACAAAACCTCTTCCAGTCTATGGTTGTGACTTTGGTTTAATTTAGTTTAAATATAAAAACTAATTTTTAAACAACTAAATATAAAAAACAATTAAAAAAACATGGCAAAAACTAAACCAAAGCGTTTACCAATGAGTATTAAGTCCAAGATTTTGGCAGAGAGAAATGAAGTACACTCAGCTGAAGTAAGAGAAGGTAGGTAATGCTTTAGTTTTAAAATAATTTTTATAACTTAATAAAAAAGATCATGGAGTAACCGGTTTAAAAACAAGGGTTGTAGAGGGACAAGATGTTAGAAGAAACCAAAGATAAATACTATGATTGTGTCACAATTGTACCCAAAATCTGTAAATAAAAGAAGGGTTCTGTCTGGCAATTTTTGACTTTACATGTTTTTTTACAAAACTTTAAATTCACTTGTCAATCTTTTATTATTAAAATAAAAAATGCCTGCTGAGGATAATTATGATGATGAAGTTGTTGTGGAACAGAATGAAAGTACTGAAGAAAAACCAACAGACGCAATTTACGAAGCAGCAATCAAACGTTTAGAATCAAAAACCAAAACCAACAGAGATGAACAATTTTATCGTAAAATCCTAGAAGAAGATGACGAAGTAAGTACATAATTTTAATGAGCCGGATCAGTAAAGAATATCTCAACAACTGTATTAGACATCCAAACGTTTAGCTTCAGCTTCCACTAGAGAGGAAATCTTAAAAGAAATTGAAATTATTTTAGGACCTTCCAGAGATTGGTGCTCCAACTCTGAAGAAGTACAAACCTTCCGAGAAACCGTAAAAAAGTAAGTTTATTAATTAACAAGATGATATTTAAAAAAGTAGTATTCAATATTTTGAAAAGAGTACTCAAAATTTAGAAGAAAGAGAAGCCTTTTTACCTCCAGTCTTTCTTTCTGTTGAACCAATAACACCAAATGATACCAAAAAGATTTTAATTAACGTTAATTGTAATTTAGTAGGATCAAAGATTTCAAAGACTGTAGAATGTGATGTATGTAATACTAGTGCTGATGATTTTGCGGAAAGTTTCTTACATAAATTTAATCAAGCGCATCAATTGAAAAGAAGTAAAGAAGATTGGGTTTTAAAAGCAGCAGGTACTGCAGAATATATGTATGGTTCAAATAAGATGATTGAATTTGATATTATTAGAAAATGTATGAAAAAAGGAGTAAAACCAAGTTTAACATTATTAGATAAAGAAACAGTTAAAGCTGAATTAGATCCAAGAGATGTTATATTGAAAACTGTATCTTATGATTTTAAATATGAAAGAGAAGAGAAATTACTTCATGACAAAGTTAGATTTATTGGAAAGGATTGGGCCAAAATGCAATCAATTAGTTTATGGGATTTAGTAAAGAATTTAAGAGTAAAAATTGTTGGAGTAGATAATTTAGATAGTCACGCATTAAATACTACTCAATTAGATGATACTTATTTATTTATTTGTTGTGAATTATATCATGGAGGTACTTTATTAACTAGACCTAAGATTACAAAGTTAGTACCTTTTAATAGATCTCCTAGATGGAATCAATTTATTACATTTGATGATATTTTAATTTCAGATATACCAAGAGAAACTAAATTATGTTTTACTATTTATGCAAGAGTTTTAACTAATTCTAAAGGTAGTACAAGTACAACAATACAACATGTAACATCTAAAGATGTACCATTAGGTTATGTTATTACTACAATGATTGATTATAAAGGTTTCTTAAAACAAGGTAATTATGCATCAAAAATGTGGCCAGATGATTCTGCTCAACCAATTAGTGTTGTTGCTGAAAATATAGGTACAGATGAAACACCATATGTTATTAGTTATTCATTTGATAAATATTCTTTACCTGTTGCTTATCCAAGAGGTCAACCACCAAAAAAGATGGCTAAACGTTATATTTCTTTTGAAAAGACTCTTAACGAACATTTTAAGACTGAAATGCCACAAGGCGAAGAATTACAAAAGAAATTATCAGATATTATTGATACAGACCCTTTACATGAATTGAGCGAAATTGAAAAATGGATTATTTGGTCTAATAGAGAAAGCTTAGTTGAAAATCCAAAAGCGTTACCTAAATTTTTACTTTCTGTTCCTTGGAGACATCCACAGGCGAGATTTATTGCTCACTCTTTAATGTCAAAATGGAAACCAATGCACCCAATTGATGCTCTTGAATTGTTTGATTATAACTTTGCTGATGCCAGAGTAAGACAATATGCTGCTGAAAGATTAAATGAAATGGATGATAACCAATTGTGTGATTTCTTGTTACAATTAGTTCAAACCCTTAAATACGAGTTATACCATGATAATAGTCTTTCAAGATTTTTATTACAAAGAGGTTTAAGATCTACACACATTATTGGTCATATTCTCTTTTGGCATTTGAAGGCTGAAATGCACGTACCAACTGTTAGAGAAAGACACGGTTTGATTTTAGAAGAATATTTATTAAATTCTGGTGGTCACAGAAGAGAATTGTTAAAACAAAACGGTGTGTTAGAACAGTTATTAGAGATTGCAATTAAAATTAAACACGAAAAGAAAACAACTGTTAATGATGCATTAGTTAATTTACTAAAGGACTTAAAACAACCACCTAAATATAAACTTCCATTATCTCCACGTATGGAAGTTATTGGTATTATCCCAGAAAAATGTAAAGTCATGGACAGCGCCAAAAGACCATTGTGGTTATGTTTTAAGAATGCTGATGAAACTGGAGATGATATTAAAGTTATGTTTAAGGCAGGTGATGATTTGAGACAAGATTTACTAACATTGCAAGTTCTTAAGGTCATGGATACTTTATGGAAGAAAGAAGGATTAGATTTACACATGCAACCATATGGTTGTATTTGTACAGGTGAAATGACAGGTATGATTGAAATTGTTTTGAACAGTCAAACTATTGCAAATATTACTGCTGAACGTGGTGGTGCTAGTGGTGCATTTAAAGCAGATCCAATTGCTAAATGGTTAAAGAAATTCAATAGCGATGAAGAGTGGGATACAGTTGTTAACAATTTCGTACATTCATGTGCTGGTTATTGCTCTGCTACTTATGTCTTGGGTATTGGTGATAGACACAATGATAATATTATGATTACTAAAAGAGGTGATTTGTTCCACATTGATTTTGGTCACTTCCTTGGTCACTTTAAAACTTTTGCAGGTATTAAACGTGAAACTACTCCTTTCGTATTTACACCTATGTATGCTTATGTTATGGGTAATGAAAATAGTGTAATGTTTAATAAGTTTGCTGATTTAGGTTGTAAAGCTTACAATATTTTAAGAAAATATGGTCACATGATTATTACCTTGTTTACTCTAATGTTGGGTACAGGTATTCCAGAATTGTGTAGTATTGAAGATGTATCGTGGTTAAGAAAATGTTTAGTATTAAAGGCTACAACAGAAGAAGCAAACGAAATATTCAAAGAAAAGATAAAGGAATCATTATCAAATACACGTGCACGTATCAATGATATGGTTCACATCATCGCCCACAGAAAATAAATGTATTATACTTTCATTAACACTTGTTTATTTGCGATCATGTAGTTTTGGTGATAGATTGGTTAGAGAATAAACTATTTGGAGAATAACGTTTGGACTCTTCGCTTTTGTAAAATGTCTTTCCTTTTTTATTATTGACAAGAGAGTTTTAGGGAAATCCATTTGTGGTTTTCAATAAATTAGCCTGAATATAAACTAACAGTGATCACATGATTGGCTTCTTGTAGCCAACTGCAGATAATGATGAATGGAAGTAGATGTTGTTGAATCGTGGTTTGTCCGTATACTGTTGGAAACATCGTTATTAAACCTTATTGCATTATTATTAGTTGTGTTTTGTAGAAGTAAGTTGTCCAATTCGTTAGTACTCGTTTTAATATCTTTAAAATTAATTGTTTGTTGATTATTTCGTTGAGGTTGACTAGTTAGTAATTGAAGCAATAAAAGTGGGAAGCTTGGTTGGTTAGGTTTATCTTTAATTATATTGGTTTCTTTTACTATTGTAAAAGATTGCTGTATATCTCTCTTTAATTTATTAAAATTCACAATTCTTTGTTTTTTCGTTTTTCCCATCTGATTGCAGTTTAAAGAAAAGTTTAAACACTTCTTTCTTGTACTTTCATGTTTGCTTTGATTTGCTTTCATTGTTTTTCTACTAAGTTAATTTGGTTGTTTTTTTGGATAATGTTTTAGTTCTGCTGGCGAATATTTTAATTATCCACAAGGAAGACTTTTGAATAGGCTACTTCTTTCGCTTGTTGTTCACAAGGCAATAAATTTAACCTGTGAGGAAGAATCAAGTGTCAAATGAAGAATAAAGAAATTTGTCAGGATAAATTATTGGTAATTTAAATGGGGTTTTTAGAGTTTAAATGTAATAAGTGAACCATTAAAACACCCCAATGAGGGTTAGAGCGAAAACCAAAAGAACAAATGGGTACTGTAAGATCTTGTGAAGGAAGGTAAAATGACTTTAATCTGTGTATTGTTTACATGAAGGATGATACATTCTCTGCCATTCGGTTATACAGTACATTTCACTATTAGCCTTTGTGCCTTTCTTTTGTTTTGTCTTCTTTGTTGTATCGTTTTTATTAAAGGCTAAATTGCTTATGAAGGAATGTTTTGGATCTATTTGTTCTATTAATTTTCTCTTCTTTTTGTAACAAATATCAGTTCTCAGTAAATATTTACATCCCTTTAGAACATCATTTCCTTGGTGTAGCAATTCATGTAAGAAAATCACAGCTGAACCTCTTTTAGGTTTAATGTTGAATGTTTCTACTTTAGTTAAATTGTCAAAGAATTGGGTGTCACCACCTTCTTCAACGTTATTTAAATAAATTAACATTGTTAAAAAGCTTTGTTCTACAAATTGTTCCATTGGTTTTAGATCTTCGTTTAGTTTTGTACTTAATCTTCTATTTGTACCATCAAAATGCATTAAAAAATGTTGTTTCTTCTCATATTTATACATTCTGAATTTATCGCTGACACTACTGATCTTCCATTCTTTAGCCTTTTCTCTTGTTGGACAAACGTCAGCGGCATTCACTTCTGTTGGTAAAATATCAAATCTAAACTCTAAATCAGAGGATAATTCTTGTTTAATTCTTTGTAAAATTTTATTACTCCACTCAATTGTAAATTCTGTATGTTCTTCAATTATTCTTTGATTATTTCTAACATTAGAAGCTTCAATTCCTGACCAAACTAATTGTCTTCCACCAGTTGGTGGGACTGTTTTAAAACCGGTTTGTTCTGCATGATCAATAATTATTTTACATTCTTCTTCTGAAAGTACATTTTCAAATAACAATACTCCATTGTTTAATTTATTAACTTTAATACTGTCGTTCATTCTTTTTTGTTTTGTTATTTGTGTCAATTACAAAAAGTAGTAAATTGACAGTTTCCACAACTCAAAACTGAAATGCTATTCTAATACCGCCACATATCTACGTTAGTTTTTTTGTATATTTTGAAGTGCTCACCAAATTTCTTGTCTTTAATTTGTTTTAAAAGTCAACTCATGCGAGGCATTGAACTTAATTTCTACAAAGTTTGAATTAAAACTTTCTTACCTTCAACCAAAAACACAAACAAAATTAAGATGCTAAAAAAAGCCGTGTTTTTTTATAATTGTTTCCAAATCCAACCCTATAAAATAAACTTTTTGGACGAGGATATTGAAATGCGAATTTTGAAAAAAAATTCTTAACAACAACTAGAGTTAACTTAGCGTAGTATATAGTTTAGTTTTTTATTTAACTAACTTTTTGAACTAATAGGCTTTCGATAATAACTGAAAAGAATAAAAGATGGGTAAAAAAACAAGAAAAGAAATTAAAGAAGAAAGACAAAAGAATGGTGGTTACAGTTCCGAAGATGATGATACATTAAGTTCAGTCAGTTCAACTGTTTCTTCAATAAATGTTCTAGAAACTTATGGTGATAGTTTTAGAGATTCAATTGAAAACTTAACCGAAAAGGCTAGTGCTACAAGAATAGAAGCATTAGAATCAATTACCAAAATCTTACAAAAACATTATTCCATTGATTTATTATATAATAATTTAGAGTCACTATCTAGCGGAGCCATGTTCTGTTGTCAAAAGGCTACAACCTCTAATGAACTTCAATTAAGCTTTAATGTATTTTCATTACTCAGTGTAACATTAGGAGGTTCTAAACAACCAACAGATACATTTACTCGTTCATTAAATGCTTCTCATTCAGATACTATTTATTTATCAATTGAAACTGCAAATAAGATGAAAGATTTATTACTTCAATATGCTGATGCCGCATATGGTAAATCTACTGAAGTAAGATGTGATGCTATTTTCAATTATGCAATAATGCAATTTATGGATAATTCTCCAGAAGATTTATTAATTGAAAGTGAAAATAATGTTTTAAATATTTTAATGAATAATTATTGGAAAGATAAAGATGATGAAGTAGTTGCAAGTAGTATTAATGCTTGGTCAATTTTGGCATCAATGATTCCAGCTAATTATATTGTTAGTATGTTATTTTCAAGAGTAAAAGATGTTTTAAAGAACAAAATGATGAATACTAATAGTTTAAATATTAAATTAGCTGTTGGTCAAGCATTTGCTTTACTTTTTGAAGCATGTCATCAATTAGATGTTATTGATGATGTTATTAGTAGTAGTGATTTAGATGATATTATTGGTGAAATGAATGAAATTGCAAATATTTCTGGAAAATCAATTTCTAAGAAAGAAAAGGCTTCTCAAAGAGGTGCTTATAGAGATTATTTAGAAACTGTTCAACATGGAGTATCTCCTATTGAAAAGATAAATGTTAGTGGATTTACTTTATCATTTGAAAGTTGGAATAGATTAATACAATATCATTCATTTAAGAAATTATTAAAAGGTGGATTATTGACACATTTGAAATATAATCATTCTGTACAAGAAATATTTGGTGTTGGTGATTTAGCTTTAGCATCAGAGAATTCAAATATTAAATTAGATGCAAATTATAAGAAAATGTTTTTATCAAAGAATTCTCAATTTGATAAATTAGATACACTACAGAAAAACAAATTAACTAGACAATTTTCATCATTTGTACATCAAGAATAAATAATTTCTTAATTTATAATTTTTAATATTTTTAAAAAGATAATTATAGTTTTGTAAACTAAGTATTAAAATATTTTAAAATTTAAATAAAAATTAAAAACAATGGATTTAGTCAAAGACAAAGTACTCAAGAGAAGCAAAGGTATCACCCCTGGTGGAGATGATTCAACTAGACCGCATAATAACTTTACATCAGGAACAAATATTGCTTCAAATCAAGGTTTGGCAGAAGATAATAATTCTCACAGAGGAATGACCAGTGATTGGAATGAGAAGGGAACAAAAGACTTGCAAAAAGAAATTGAAAACAAACTGAATGACAAAGATGATAAAAAATTAGATATGAACCGTTATTAACCTTTGTGTAATTACGTACAAAATAAACATTATGGTTTGTTATTACACAGTTCTTTGCTGATTCTCTAATGGAACTAAACGTTACAAAAAAATGAAAAAAACAATTCAAATGGTTATGAATGACAATCATGAATACATTCAAATAACATCTAATTTAACAAATAGCATTGATAATAATGATCAAATTACATTAATTAATGGTGACGAAACTGTACAAGATAGCAATATAATTACTGACACAAACAAATCATTTCTTAGATTTGTTGTAATATCGGATACACATCAATTACATGATTTATTACCTAATCCTTTACCTCAAGGAGATGTTTTGATACATTGTGGAGATTTTACAAATGTTGGAATGCCAAAAGAAATTGAAAGTTTTATGGAATATTTATTTACTAATTGTGATCATTTGTACAAATATATCATTTTAATTCCAGGGAATCACGAATGGTCATCTGATATTATTGTAAAGTATAAAATTAATTCCATGATAAAAAATTATAAAAAAGAAAAGAAATTAAATGCAACTTATTATTATTTATTAAATGAATTAATTACAATTGAAAATAAAATTAATATTTATGGTAAAAGATTTAAAAATAGTGCAATGTCATCTTTAATACCATTAATGAGAGATTCATTACAACAAAAAGAATATGACAATATAATACCAAAGAATGTAAATATTTTACTGACACATATACCTTCAAAAAAAGGAAACTTAGATATTGTACATTCAGGTAAATCTCGAGGAAATTCAGAATTAACAAAAGTAATTGATGACCCTAATTATTTTACAAATTTAAAATTCCACATCTTTGGACATTGTCATAATGGAAGAGGAGTTCATTATGATGATAATAGAGATATAGTATTCATTAATGGTGTTAGTGTGATTGGAAATAAGCAAGATAAAATTGTAGGAAAACCTTTTGTATTTGATTATTTATTAGATGAAGAATAATTATTTTGTATTTTCTAATTCTTTCATTTCCATTTGACTAATTACATGAATAACATTATCTTGTTGTTTAGTAATTAAATCCATTAAATTATTCATTTCTAATTTAGTTTTTGTAAACTTTTGTTGATCAAATGCACGAGTAATAAATGTTTCAAAAATTGTTAATAATTTACCAACAAATTTCTCTAAATTAGTTAAATGATTATCAAATAAAGCACCATATGTTTCTAAAACTCTAATTTCCTTTGCATATTTCACTCTCAAATTTTCTTTACTTTTTGGAACAAACTCAATTTTTGGTTTTTCATATTCTTTCTTTAATTTCTCTAAACCAAATGCATAAAAAGCAAAAATATAACAAGATTTCATTAATCTTCTTGATCTAATGATAGTACTTAATGCTTGATATAAAAACTTAAAATCACTTTCAATTAAGGCTAAAGATTCAATTGCTCTAAGTTTACATTGAATTAATTTAGTTCTTAAATATTGTGATTGTTTTTGTTCTTCTAACCAACGTCTATGTTGATTATATCTAATAATAAAACTTTCAAATAAATCATTTGCTAATAAATCTATTTCTTCTTCTTGTGATTTCTTGGCAGCTTTTTTCTTTGCCATAATTTCATAACATGAACCATATGCATGTCCATTCCAATCAGATCCACAAACACTAAAATACAATTAAATTATATTCAAATATAAATAAATACTTACTAACAAAAGTGAGCACCACACTTACATGTAATATGATCACAACCAATTTCCTTGTTAACAAATACTTTACAATGAGGACATTGTTGTGAAGTTTCTTTAATAAATTTAATACTTAAACTATCTTCTTTTGATCTTTTAATAAAATCAATAAACATTTCACAACTTGCTGGATAATGAGGTTCTTCACTACAATGAAAACAAAATTCAGAATCACAAAAACATTTAACATAATATAAATTACCATCAACTAATTTCTTAATACATCTACCACAATGAGGTAAAGGACACCATTTCAATCTAAAATGTTGTGAAACATAATTATCAATTTTACTTTTAATAAATCTATTCATTGTTTTAGCATCTTCTTTTTGTTTATAAAATTTTAAAATAAAATTCTCACTTAATAATGCTTTACAACTGTAATCCATACATTTAATTTTTAATTCATTAATTGTACCCTTCTCAATTTGTTCATCTAAATAACTTCTCCAACAAACTTTACAAAATGAATGTCCACATACTTTATATGGTATTAATTTACAATCATCTGAATAACATGCATCACATGTACCAATATCATTTAAATTATCATTTAAATTATTATCAACTAATAATCCACATTTCTTTAAAATATATTCTAATCCATGATCACCAAAATCTAAAATTAATTTCTCTGAATTCCAATTATATACTTTTAATAAACTTTCAATATAATATTTATGTTTTAATTGTAATGTTTCTTTAATTTTTTTAATTTCCTTTTCTTGATCTAATAATAAATCACTTTCACTTAAAACTAAAAATCTTTTCATTTTAGAATCAAATGATTCTTCTTGAATTTTCTTATTCATTATTGGTTTTGGAGAAGGAGATAAATCATCTAGATTTTCTTCTTGATCTAAAACAATTTCACCATTTTCATCCATTTCATAAACTTGTTCTTCTTCTTCTTCTAATTCATCTTGATAGTCATCTTCATTTAGTTCAATATTTTCTTCTGATAAATTCTCTTCTTCTTCTTGTTCTATTTCTTCTTCGCTATCTTCTTGTTCTACCTTTTCTTTATCATTCTTTTCACTTTCACCACCTTCTGTCAATTGTAATAATAATTCAATAGCTTGAGATTCATCATTATTTACTTGAACTAAAACACTATAAATTAAATCTAATTCAGTTTCAGGAAACATTGAAGATAAACTCAAAATCATTTCCTGTCTCTTTGCGGATTTGTTACTCTTTTTAATTTCATTTTGGTTCATTTTTTATTTTCTTTTAATTTTTATTTTTGAAATTGCACTTTTTATTTGTTGTAAAAACTGGCATTCTGAGATTTAGCATTAAAAAGGCACTACATTACAACTACAATTATTGTCACACTCAAATCACGCGTTATTTGTTTAACAAGGAGTAGTCACATTAACACATCCGATTTGGAATGGTTATAAAGGATATATAGGGCAGTTTTCTTCAATGTATTGACATATTACATAACTTTGTGGCTGTGGGTTGGATCAAAAAACTTTTAAGTTCTTTCTCTTAAAAAAACTAGTATTTGAGGGGAAAATATCTTAACTTATTGTTGAAGAAAAAATATATTCAAAAGTATGTCAAATTATAATGAATCATTTAGATCACCCCCTTCTCTTGTGATCTCTCCACCAAAACAACAAGTAATACCAAATTCATGGGCTGTTTCAGAGCAATGTCATTACACCACTATTTCTAATAATCAACATTTTAATAAAAAGGGGATGAAGATTGAATGTTTTAATTTTGATAAGGCACCACCTTCACCTCAAGTACATTCACAAAGATCTCCACCCTCTGCTTATCAAGATTCATTAATTCATTCCCCTAACCTTCCTCCATATTACAACTCTCCAACTATTTCAACTGGTTCTATTTCCCCTTTATTAGAAGATCCACCAACTTTACAATTGTCAGAAAATGGCAATCAAAGAATTGAAAAAAAGAAAAGTCCAAAGAAATTGGCTTGTCTCTTTTACCTTCAAACTCTTGAGAAAGGCCAAGATGGTAAATTAAAAGTAAAAAGAAAGAAGGAAAATGAAAAGAGAAGAAAAAGTAGAGAAATGGAAATCATTCAACAAATGAAAAGAAAAAGTCAAGAATATCATCCAGTTAATACTTACTCACCTGTAGTACCTTCAATGTCTTCAAACTCATCTCCAACTGGACTCGCATATTCAGATAATGATTTTAGCTCAGATTACTATTCTTCAACAGCTTCCACACCTTCCAGTCCAGTGTCACAATCTATTTATAATTTACCAGTTTTAAATACTTTACAAAACCCTACTTTACATATAGTTAATAATTACTCCAATGTTAATGGAAGTAACAGAAACGACAACTTAATGGACTGCTCTTCTGAATCATCTCAACATAAAACATCACCAAACGTATCTTCTACTTTCGACGGAAATAAATCATCATCCAAAAAAGAAAGAACCTCAATATCCATTTTTGATTTATTAAATTAATATTTAAATTTAAATAATTGTACATTAATAATTACAAACAAATTGTAATTATTTACTGCAATACAAACGAATGTACTTTTAAAATAAATAATTATTCTATTGTAACATTAAATTTAATCAAGCCACAAAAAATTAAGGGATGATTTATTATATTAACCAACACCAGTACAGGGTGTTGGAACAGTCGATTTGGACTTTCTGTGATTATTCGTTTAACAGAAATGATTGCTTTTAGGTTATTGCTCCAATGACGACTTGAGTTTGCAGGATTCCAGAGTCAGACGGGACGAGGCATCGAACACGCGACCCAGAGGTACCCAATCAAGCCACAAAAAATGAAAGTTTATGGTGTTGCCATTTTGTTAGAAAGATGAAATGTGGTTCCACAACATTGGTTGGCGATTATAATTGGCTTTTGGGTTTGCCAATTTCATGCTGGTTTATAGACATCAATTTTAAAGTTCATGGCAAGGTTCTGTTCCAATAGAAATTAATAGAAAAAAACTAGTGATAGGATATGAAACTGAAACGCATCGGATTTCTATTACCTTGCTTTCTAATCATCTTGTACTTTCTTTATACTTTTGTATCTTCTCAAACAATAACTACTTGTTCATCAACTTCTTTAACTATAACTACATTTCAAAATGGTTTAAATCCAGGTAGATCTATTTGTAATCAAGATAAACCTTCATGTATTAATAGTAATGTAAATAACTTGATCGCAGATTTCCAAATTGATCCATCATTTATTGATTTAAATCAACGCAAAATTATTTATTCAAAACTTACTCCAGATGTTACTTTCAATTATTTATTTACTTATTGTACCTCAACAGTTAATTCATATACAAGTTCAACAAATTTAACCTTAAATAATAACTTATTACTTTATTCAATTAACAATTTTCAAATTAGTTCGAGTAATACAAACTGTTTGTCAAAATCATCATGTGCTACTAATACTTTGGCAAAATCCAGTAATAATCCAATTTATCCTACAACATTACCTTTAAATCAAGGATCAAATCAATTATTGATTGATAACATTTCAAGTGGACCACAATTATGTTTGGCATCTATTGTATTAAATTTATGTACTATACCAAAGAATAGTACTATTTTAGATTTACAATTAATAGTTTTAGATTCTTTTATAGAATTATCAACTGTTAGATCAGTAATTGATAATGATCCATTTGGAAATGCTCGTACAACATTTAATCAACTTATTCAAATTCAAAATAATGCATTAGATGTTGGTCCATCAATTCAATTTACAATTAGTTCATCATTATTGACATATATTGATTTTAATATTACAAATATTGTTAAGATAAATAAATTAAATGGACAGACTGATAACTTAATTATTGACCAAAATTATTCAGTAAAATATAATGGATATAGTTTAGTTAAAGTAGATATGGTAAATATTAATTTAAGTAAAGATGATATTATTTATTTAAATACTTCTTATAGTATCAATGATAAATTTACATCGGATTATAATTTTAATGATATTGTTTTTTCTGTTACTAGTTTAGAAGATGCTTTTGAAATGAATAATAATGATAATAGTGCTACAAGTAAAATGGTATTATATAATAGAACAATTAATTATATTCCACAAAATATTGATTATCCAATTTCAAGTAATTTATTATTAAGTGTTTCTGATTTGTACATTTATGATTTTATACCATTAGTTATTAATGAAGAAATACCAACATATTATTTACAATTTAATCTAATTATTGATAGTGCACAATATAATTCTTTAACAAAAGGAACATTAAATGTATTTTCTTCAAAAGGTAATCAAAAAGTAAATATTGATTTTAAAAATAGTGATTTTGTATCAGTGTCACAAAATCAATACGTACTTTATTTTACTATTCCATCTAGTTTATTAGATTGTAATTCATTTTCACCTACTAAACTTTATATGAAATTTACAAATGTTGCAACACTAAAAATTATTAATTATAGAATTAAATTATTTAAAAAGCAATTAACGATTGTCAATGATATTACACAAATTTATAATAATATTAAACAAGTTACATTTACAGAAGGATATGGATTTTATATTAAATCTTTTGGAAGTAGAGATGTAACTCCACAAAATATAGAATTAAAATATCCTGCCTTTACATCTCCATCTAATAATGATTTTATAGTATTTGTTGATAATTATAATCAAATGCCATTAGTTTGGAAAGGTTCAAATTCATTTACTTCTAAAACTTTAGCAACACAATCAATGATGGTTAATTTAGTAAATGCATTTCCAGGGAATGTTTTAATGTTTTTCACTGATTGTCCTCCTTTCCTTGATTTTACTTTAACTTTTACTACTCCTGAAATGTACACAAATCCACCAGTTTTAAACTTGAATAATACTCAAAATTATAGATTTAATGGAAATTATAATGGAAATTATTATTTTTATGTTAACATACCTAAAGCTTCCAATACTAACTCAATTTTTGTTACTGCCCAAATAACAAATACAATTTTGGCAACTGACAATGATGGAAAATTACATTATACCCCTTCGAAAATTGTTTTAGTTGCTTATAGAGGGTCACTTTCATCTGTAAATAGTTTTTCAAAACGTCTTTCTTTTGTTGCCACCCAATCTGATCAAATAGTAGCTACATTCAATTGCACAAATACCAGGATTAATACAAATGATGGATATAGACAATTAACAGTTACAAATATTATTCCTATTAATAGTAATAATGATATTGGTATTTGGAAATTTGCATTATTTATTGATGGAAAATATACTGATTCAAAGAGTTATGTTATTATTAATACTCAAGTTATCGAACCTAAATTTACTCTTACTAGAGGAGTTAATTCTCCTTTATTATCAACAACCTTATTCTCTTATTCAGATACTTATATGATGATAACGTTTCCTAGTTTTGTATTGAATGAAGATCCAAGTTCTCTTTATTTAAGTTTTGATAGTTCTACTTTAAACTTGAAATATAGATTATATGAAATATATTTAAGATTTGGAGACAAACCAACAACACAAAATTATCATCTTAAATCACCACGTATTTCTTTCTCTGATCCTAATACTGCAAGTAGATTTGATGTAAGATTTATTTTCAATACTTTTGGAACTACTGTTTATTATAATGATAATGTAAATGCAAGTAGTATATCTTCTAAACCATTTGTTTTAATTTCAAAAGAAAGATTTGATGTATCAGGTAGCATACTATACATTATGTATCACCCAATTGAAGGATCAGAACTACCAAATAGTTTAATGTGTTCCCCTTCTTTGACTAGTTATGTCTCATTAAGTTATAATTATAATTACAAATCATATAGTTCATTTCTTTTACCTGATTCCCTTCAATTTACATTAGGGTCTATTTACTATTTAAATCAATCAAAGTTTGAAATTGAAAGAAAATATTTATCCAAAAGTATAATGATTGAAATGCAATTAGAATCTAGCTTAAATATATATAAGAATATTATTCCAATGTTAATAATTCAAACAAAAGATAACGTAGAAACGTATCCTATGTCAATATCTACAATGGAATATGTATACTCTAGTTCTCCATATAAAATAGTAAGATATGATATAAATTTACCAATAACAGAAAGACTTTTGAAAAATAGCAAAAATTCTTATGATTATGAAATGATGGTTATTGTTCCAAAGTATTTAAACAATACTTATACAACCACAAGTTCTTCCATTTATTCATTTGATTCTTCTTATAGAGTAGACAGTCCTGTAGCCCTCAGTGGTACATTATTGAATGAATTTTTATTCCCAATATGGATTACAATAGCTGTAGTGTTTGGAATACTTTTGATCGTTTATGTTGTTCATTTGTTTGTAGTTTTGACTTATTGTGTATTAGGTGTTGATATAGATATTATTGGATTAACAGATAACACTAACAAAAATCAAAGTAAATTTTCCACACCATTATTTATGTTTACAATTGGTATATCCATGGATAGTTGCTGTATACAACCAGAAAAATATTCAGCACTCACTAATGATCAAAAAATTAAGAGAAGACGTATTGCAGTTTCTATTTGGGGTGGTGCTATTATATTATTTGGTTTAGTATTTACAATTACATTTCTCATACTTACAATTTTGCAAGGATCAGAATTATCTTCTCTTCTATCTTTAGATAAGAGTACTGTAGACTTTATTCCAAACAAATTAATAATTTCTAAGGAAGTTAAGGCTTGTTGTTCACAATTACCTCAAAATTCTGATGATAAATTACATTACGGTAGTACAAGTTCTAATTTTCAAAATAGATTACGTGAACAATTATATTGTATTGATCCATATTATATTTCTTCCGGTTCATCTAGACCTTTGATAAAGAAGATAAATGATTTACCAGTGACTTTTTCAAATGTTACTAAATATATTTATGGTGGTGAAAGGTCTTTATCAGAAGTTTTAATTTATTGCCCACAATCTGATATCACTTTTATTTCTAGTACAGCTGACTCAGTTAATGATTTTGGTATAGTTTTATTAGTATTAGGAATTTTATCAATTGGGTTAGGAATTCTACCTTTTATTGTCCTTTTATATGAAGTTAAAGGCGAAAGGTTTTCATTTGATAATCCATTTAAAACAACTGGAACAACAAATAACAATATAGAAAATAGAACAGTTACTACTCAAAACAAAGAACCTACAGTCACCAATAAAACTGATGCTCAAAAACGTGAAGAAGAATACATGAAAGAAGTAGATAAAAAGGAATTGGGGGATATGTTTCATAATGTTGGTAATTTCCTTGAAAATGAACCAAAAACACAAGTGAATGATACAATCAATGTTGCTCCAAATGCAAATGATACAATTAAAAATGATACAAATATTAAGCAACCTTCTATTCCTCAACAACAAGTAGGAATAACAGTAAATATGAAAGAAGAGGAAACTAATGTAAAAACTGAAAGCGAAAGTAGTGAAGCCTCTCAAGTAGAAAGAGAAGAAGAGGATGATGTAGTAGTTTATAATCATAGATATTATAACAATAAGTAGCTACTGTAAATATTGGAATAAATATTTTTATTTGTTTAAAATTTTATTCAATAATTTCTACTTTAATTTTTTTTATTAAATAAGATAAAGTATTTTGTTTTAATAAAATAAAATTGAAACTTTGCACAACATCTTTAATAATAAACTATATACAATATATTTAGTAATAAATAATTTAATTTTTTTTATTACTATAATTAAATGTAAAATGTAAATATTAATAATTTAGTTTATTTAAAAGATAAATTAAATGAGTTAATTAAAAAAGAATTATAATTTGAATTGAAAAAATTGTAGTAAAAATAAAAGAAACTTAGAAATATTTAAAATAAAAGAAACCGTTAAAATTTTAAAATTAAAAATAATGATTTTTTTATTAAATTAAAGAAATTTTAAATGATAAAGAAAAATTTAAGGAAATTTTAAAAGAAGAAGAAATTAAAAAAATTATTAAAAAAAAAGAAACTAAAAAAATTTTAAAAGAAAAAAATTTATATTTTGATGTTTTAATTTTATGATTTATAGTTTGTGGATTTTATGTTTATAATAAAAAATATAATATAATTTTGTTGTAGTTATTGTTTATAATTATTGAATAATAAGTAATTTTAGTTGTTTTATAATTTTTAATTAGTATTAAATTTATTAATAAATGTTTAAAAATTTTTTTTGTTTATTATTTTTGTTTTTTAAATATTTTAGAAGTAATAAAGTTAAATATGATTTAAATTTATAATAAAAAATATTTTTCAAATTAATATTATTTTTTTTAATTATTAAATTATGATAAGTTGTTTTTAATTTTATAAATTTATAATATTATTATTTATTTTTTAAATATTTTAAAAACAAAAAATAATTTTTATCATTAAAAATATATTATATCTTAATTTTTTTTATATTATTAATATTTTTTTTACCTTAAAAGAAAATGTTACATAAAAATTTTAATAATTTTTAATAATTTTCTCATTTTAATTGACTATATGATTAATTATTAAATAAAAATATTATTTTAAACTTTATTAATAGAATATTTATTTTTATTATTTATAATTATCCTTTAAACTTATTAAAATTTTTAGTTTATAAAATATTTTTAAAATTTTTGTAAAAATTTTATAATTAATAAAAAAAATTTAAAATAAATTTACAAAATAAAAAATAATATATTTTTTATAAATATTATATATAATTATGAATTAAATTTATTAAAATTTTTGTAAATTTTTTTAGCTTTATAAATTTTTAATATAAATATAATAAACAATAAAATAAATATATTTTTATTAAAAATTAATTATAAAAATAAATTACATCATAATTATTATAATTAATAATCTTTAAAAATTAAATTTCTATTTTAATTAATAATTTTTATTATTATTAATTTTTAAAAATCATTTAAATTTTAATTAATAACAAAACTTAATAAATAAAAAAATTAGTTAATTAATAAAATAGATAAATAATTTAAAAAAATTATTTTAAAATCTTCTTATAATAAAAATAATTATAATTGTAAGAGTAATAATATTAATAAAAATAGTTATATTAATAAAATTAATAATAACAATAAAATTTAATATATTATTATATATAAATTTATTAAAAACAATAGAAAACATTAAAAATTAATTAAAAAAAATTAATTTTATAATAAAATTATTAATAATAAAAGTAAATTTAATATTGAAAATTATTGTATATATAGTTTTATAATTTAATAAAATTAAAAATAATAAAAATTTATAATCTAAAAAATAATAAATAAAATTTCATAACATAAATAAAAAAATATACAACTTTTTATAATTAAAAATTTTATAACAAATAAAAATAATAAAGTTTTATAAATTATAAAAAAATAAAAAAATAAAAAAATATAATTATAAAATAAATCGTTATTAAAAATTTATAATTTAAAAATATTAATAAATTTTATAAATAAATAAAAACAAAATAAATTTTAAAAATTAATGAAAAATAATATAAATATAATATAATTATTAATAAAGTAAATAAAATTATTTTTTTTATATCTATTATTAATAATTTTTTTAAAAAATAATATTTTTTATATATTTTAAAAAATTATTTTTAATAAAATATATTAAAATATTTATTAATAAATTATTTAAAATTATTTTTTTATTAAAAAATAGAATTATTTTTAATAAAATATATTAAAATATTTATTAATAAATTATTTAAATATAATAAATATTCATAATATATTTAATATTAACAATAAAATATATTATTTTATTATAATAAATTTTATTAATAATTATTAATATTGATAATAATTATTTTTATTATATCTTTTATTATAATATTTTATTAAAAATTGTAAAAAAATAATTAATTTTAAAAAAATATTTAAACATTATTAATTATTAATTTTTCAAACATTATTTCAACTTTATTATTAAATAATATAACTTTATTAATTTTTTAATTATTTTAATAAACAAACAAAGAAATTAAAATATTAAATTTTTTTTTTAATATTTCAAATAATTTTATTGATTATTTTTTCAAATTTTATAATTAAATAAATAAAAATTTAAAAAAAAAGATTTAAAAAAGATTATTTTATAAATAATAAAAGTAATAAATTATTTAATTTAATTTTTTTATTATTAAATCAATTTTTTTTTAATATTTTCTTTTCTTTTTTATTATTATTTACTTTTGTTAAACTAAATAATAAAAAAAAAAATATTAAAAAAATATTAATAAATATTAATAAATTAAAGAAAGATTTTGATTTAAATAAGGTTAATTTAATTAATAATTATAATAAAATAAATTAACTAAAAATATTATTATATATTAAATATAATATTAAATATATATATATATTTTAAAAAAAACTTTGATTATTAAAAAAAGATTTTATATATTTATGTTTATTTATTAAAAAAAAGATAAAAAATAAATTAAATAAAAAATTAAAAGGAGATAATAATATAAAAATGATAATTTTTAATAGAGTTATTATTATATTAAGTAAAATTTATAAATATAAATTAAAAAAATTTAAAGGTTGTTAAAAATAAATATGAAAGTTAATATAAATTTAATAAAGTTTTATTTGGTTTTTATATAATAAAATATTAATAAATAAAAAATTATAATATATATAATATTAAATAAATTATATTAATTATTAAAAATCCAAATATAATAATAATGAGCTCATAATATTAAATATAGTAACTATAAATTTATTTTTATTCTATTAGATTATTATGTATTAAAATGTTAATATAAAAATAAATTATAATATGTTTACTTTAATATTAATGTAAATAATAAAAAAATTAAAAAAATTTAATAGTTATTATAAGTTTAAGTATAATAAACATGAGCTTATGTTTATTTTATTAAGTAAATATGAATTTATAATTATTATTTTTAGTCTTTGTATAATAAAATACTGATAAATAAAAAATTATAATATAGTTAATTATTTTTATTTATTTTTTTTGTAAATATTTATAAAAATTACTGAACTATTATATTGTAACTTATTTATTTATTAATATTTGTATACAAAAATCAATATAATAATAAAAATTATTATAAATATTATAAAAATTTAAACAAAAATAAAAAATAATTAAAATTATAAATTTAAAGTACTACAAAAATTAATTAAATTACAATAATATAAATATAAAAAAAAATAAATTAAAAACAATAATAAATTATATATAAATATATAATATTAATACAAAATACAAAAATACAAAAATATAAATATATAAAAATATAAGTTTACAATAATTATAAAATTTATTAATTTTTTTTATATTTCTTTTAATTTCTATTATTATTATCAATTAATTTTTTTAAATCATTAATATTAAATTTATTACAAAAATAACTATTATTATTATTATTATCAATTACTTTTAAATTAAAATAATTAAATATTATAACTTTTATAATTTGATTATTAAAATTAATTTTAATATTTAAATTATATAGTAATCTATTTAAATTAATATTTAAATTATAATCTTTGTCAACTTTAACTTTTAAATTATTAATAAAATTAATTATATTATCTAAGACTTAATTATAATTTTAATAATAATTATTAAAATAAAAAATTATTATAAACTTTAATAATTTTTTTTAAATATTATGTTTAATTTATTAATATTATATTTAATTATAAACATTATATTTAAATATAAACGTTGTAATTAAATTTAAATATTATAATTAAATTAAAAAATAAAAATTTTTAAGTGAAAAAAAATTATAAAAAAATAATTAATAATTACATTTTTTATTTTAATAAAATAAAAAATAAATTATAAGAAATAATTAAAAATAAAGAATATAATTCTTAATAAAGGATGAAAATTATTAAATAATTATTATTTTATTATTAATATATATTACAGAAAGATATTAAATTTATTAAAAATATTAATAATATTAAAGAAAAATTAAAAAAAAGATTTATTTTTATTTTTTATTTTTTATAATTATATAGTTAAAAAATTACTATTATACAATTAAAAAATTTATTATTAGGAATTATTATTTAATAATAAATTATTATTTACAATAAATTCTTTACATAATTTAAAAAAAATTAAAAAATCAATTAAATGTAAAGTTTTTTAAAATTTTAAATATAATTTAAAATCATTAAAAAATTTAATTTAAATTCATTATTATTAATAAATTTTAATGAAGTTATATTTAATAAATTAATTATAATATTATTAAAATTATTATTATTAATTAAAATATTATTTAAATCAATAAATAAAGTATTTATAAATTTTGTAATATTAAAATTTTAATAATTTTTGTTTAAATTTAATAAAATAGAGTGTTTTAATTTTATTAAAATAGTAAATCTATTATAAAAATTATTTAAATTTTATAAATTTTAATTAAATAAATTTATATTTAAAAATCTTATAGAAAAATTATTATTAATAATAGTATTTTTTTGTAATATTATTATTATTATTATTTTATAAACTATTTTATAAATTTTTTATTATAATTATTATAATAAAATTAATTAAAATATTAAAGATTTTAATATTGTTTTAATTGTTTGTAATTAATAAATTATGTAATAAATTATTATTTTGATTATAAATATTAATTAATTTATTAATCACAACATTAATTTCATTTAAAGATTCTTATTGTTGTTATTGTAAAGTTTATAATTATTGTAAATAATTAAATAATAATAAATTAATATTTAAATTAAATTTTGAGTTTAAGTTTAATATAAATATAAGTTTAAGTTTAATATAAAAAATTACAAAAATGATGAAATTTTTTGTATAAAAAATTATAAAAATGAGAATATTTTTTAATTTGATTAATATTAAGGTTTTATATAATTTTTGATTTTTGAGGGTTTTTATTTTTTTATAATTTTTATTGACATATTTTTAACTTAAAATATTTAGTTTTCATTAATACTACTATGGTGTACTTATTAGGAAGATTATTAATAGAAAAATAAAAATAAAATATAATTTTTATAAACAAATATTATTTAATTTATTTTTTAAATTATAGTAATACTTTAAATCTTTTTTATTATAATTAAAAAAACTATCTTAACTCCTTATTTATTATTGCTAATATATTATATTAAAAAAATTAAAATAGTTTTTTCAATTATAATGAAAAAGATGTGTAAATTGATATTTATTTTTATAAAATTATTTTTAACTTAAAATTTCTAGTTTTTGTCAAAATTGCTGATAATATATATTTTATTAAGAAGGTTATTAATAGATAGTTGAGGTATTAAAAAATAATTAAAAAATAAATAAAAAAATGCCTACAAATAATAAAACTAGTTTTTTAATATTAAAGTATTTTCTAATAAATTATTATTTATTCCCAAAAAATAAACACCTTTAAGATTTTAGATAAAATAAATAAACAAAGTATAACAAAAATTAATATATTTACTAAAAAAAAATTACTACAATTAAACAAATAATAATAAACAAAACTTTTACAACAAAAATAATCAATAAAAAAAAAGCACAACAAAGAATAATAAAAAAATTATAAAAATGTACTTGAAGAAAATAATAAAAAAAAATTATAAAAGACAATAATAATGAAAATATAAAAAATATTTTTATTGTCCAAAATTTAATAAAAGTTAAAAAACTTATATTAAAAAAATTTTCAAAAAGTAAAAAATTTAAAAAAAAAAGAAAAAAAACAAAAAAATTGCTGAAACTGATTAAAATATAGTTAAAAAAATTTTTTTTTGGTTATACAAGAAAAAATTTATATAAATAATCAAAAATTATTTAAACCCCAACAAATTAATAACTCATTTTTACAACCTTAATGATTCTGTAATACTATAAATTTATTCAAAGACAAATTTAATATGTGTGTACAAAAAAGAAGAAAATATTATAAATAAAAAGGAAACTAATTTTTCAAAGTCTTTTTTTAAACAATTAGAAGAAGTATTTGTTGATGTATATTTTAATTTTGATTTAAATCTGGAAAGATTTGTGGATTATATGAATAAAGGTGGAATTATTAAATATTTAATTTCAAACATCGCCACTTTTAATTATATTTTTTATAATTATTGGAAAACTTAAAAAAAATTAAAGCATTTACATAAAAAAAGTATTATCACTTTTTTTAATTTTTTTACAAATTATAATAATAAAATATCAAATAGAAAAAATATAAAATTTAAAAAATTTCTAATATATTGATTATCTTATGTTTATAATATTTAATATAGGCAAACAAATAGAAATAATTGTTAGTATTAATAATATAAATAATATTTTGATTAGTTGTTTCAAAAAGAGTTTGAAATGGTTAGTATTATATTTGATTTTAAAGTGTTTGTTCATAATTATAGTTATTGTTGTTTTATTATTATAAATTTTTTAAACAATCAGATTGCAAAGAAAATTGAAAATAGAAAAGATAATAAATTTACTAAATATATTGAATCTATACTTAATTGTGCGTTATTGATATTTTTTAAAATAATGTATCTTAATACTAAAAATAAGGCAAAGGTTTGTTTGGAATATGATATTAAAGATATTTTTGTATTGATTAATAAAATTAATAACAAAATTAACTTAAAAATTAATGAGATTACTTTTAAAAAAAATAAAACTAATTATTTTTTTAGAAATTTGAATTATTATTTTAAAATTATTAAAATTTTTATTTTTAATTCATATTCTTTCTTAATAATCAAAAAAGAAAAAACTAAACAAAATAAAAATAAAGTAGATGCAGTTTATAAAGAAATTAAGGAAGATAAGAAGGATATTGTATTTATAATTAAATTTATAAAACAAACTCTAAAATATTGTTATACAAAATATATTAAAATGATTTTAAATCTTAATTTGTCCAAAATAAATAATAAAACAATTTCTATTTATGTTTTTTTTTTTATTAAATTTCTTTTTTTATTTTTATTTTGAATTTAAAAAAAATGTAGTTAAGACTAAGAAAGAAGATAAAATATAATAAAAATAGTAAAATTGAACTAAATGATAATAAAAAATATTAATATTTGTCAACCCGATAAAAAGAAGAAAAAGAAGAAGAAAAAGAAGAAATATTAAAAAAAGTAAAAAATAATGAAGAATTTTATTATTTTAATTTAAGCTTTAATAAAAATACTCATAAATCAACTACCATCAAGTAAAACAATTATAAGGATATCAATAAGGAAAAAAAATTGATAAAAAAATAACTATAAAATAACCTCTAAGCCAATCTTACAATTAATTTTATAATCTACTTCATAGCCACTCTATAATTTACTCTACAATCCATTCTACAGTCAACAATAAAAGAGCAAATAAAAGAAAAGAAAAAAGATAATAATAATAAAAGTATTGACAAATAAAAAAATATAAGATATTTATATACATATAACTAAAAACAAATTATATTATAACTTGTTATTACTTTGTATTTTAGAGAAAATTGATTAAACTAAATTTAAAAAAATCATTAATTATGATACTTTTTATATTAATTTAGATAAAGATACTATTTATTATTAATTAATAATAATTAGACATTTTTTTATTTGATTGTTTGTAGGAAAGGATGTTATTTATGGATAAGATTTATAATTTAATGTTTTATTTAAATATAAAAACTCATTAAATAATTTATAAACTATAAATGCTTAATCATAAATACAAAGGTTACTTTTATGAATATTAAAGAAGTAAAGAAGTAGAAAAAGTTTAAAAATGAGGTTGCGGAAAAAATTAGAAAGAAGAATGAGTTTTTGAAAAAATTATATAATGTTAAATATATTGTTAGTAAAAAATTTATAAATGTAAGATTACAATTTAAAAAACTTAATTTATAAATAACAAACATTCAAAAAATTTAAACTAAATTAGAAGATTTTTATTATAAAATTTTTGTTATGAGTTTATTTAAAAAAATTGTTAAAAGTGTAATAAATAGTAAAGATAATAAAAATGAAAAAGATAAAGATAAAGAAGAGAAAGATGAAGATGAAAAAAATAAAAAAAATAATGAACTTCAGTTAAATAAAAGTAAATAAACTATTAAAAGCTATACAAATAATAAAAATATACCTAAATATAAAGAAACACAATTAAGTAAAAATAATTATGGTTTTAATAATAATAAAAATAATAACAAGAAATTGCAAATTAATGAAATAATTATATTATTTTTTCTATTAAAACTATTATTTTAATTACTGAAAATAATCTTTCAACTTTAATAATATCTTAATCTTTTTATAAAGACGAAAAATTAAAGATTTTTGTTGATTTTAAAAATAAAATACTATATAAAACTTCAAATAGTACTACAAATAAAAGCATAAATAATAATATAAATAATAGTTAAAAATTTAATACTGATAAATTTTTAAATCTTATATTTTTAAGCGACAATATTAAAAAAAATAATATAATAACTACAATTTCTATAAACATTACTATAACAACCACTACAAATACCACTATTGACAAGATCAATATATATTTAAAAATAATTCAAAAACAACTATTTTTTTCTATAATAAAAAAAGTAATAATATAACTTTTTCTTATGAATTACAAAATTAAATTAGCGATTTTTATGTCATTAATATTTAAAAATGCTCTTAAAGCAAATATTTACACTTTTAAATTAATCAATTACAAAAAAAAGGAACCAAAAAAATTAGTTTACCAAAATTTTTCAAAAATAACACAAAAAAAATAAAACAACTCAACAAGCCCAGCCTCTTTAGATAATTTTAAAATTTATATTTATATTATTTATCTTCATATTTATTCTTTTTACATAACCAGGAGGATTTTTATGTTTTGTTTTATTAATATTTACTGAAGTATCAATAGTAATTAAAATTACTATTTTTTAATTTTTTTTGATTTTTTTTGATTTTTTTTTAAAATTGATGATTTTATTTTATTTTTATTTGTACTAATTTTAAAATATTTTTTTTATTTTTAAATTTGCTTGCTTTATTTGTTAAATTGATTAATAAAGTTTTAAATTGATTTAAAAAAAAATTTATGGTTACCAGTTTTAAAATTGAGTTTAAAACTTTGCCATTTTAAAATAGTTTGAAAAAAGTTTAAAACTTTGCTATTTTAAAATAGTTTAAAAAAAGTTGTAATAAAAAACTCAAAGCGTTTATTATAGTTTTGGGAAATAGTATGAAAATTAAAAATAAAGATAAACAAAAAGAAAAAAAAATTAGAGATTAAATAAAAAATTAAGTATATTTTAATAAAAAGTTTTAATTTATTTTTAAATAATGAGATCGATGTGAAATTTAAAATTAATAAAAAAATTAAAAGTATCTTTTTTAATATTATATTTACTCTTTTTAATAACATTTTCTAAACTAATAAGAAGTAAGATATATAAGAAAATTTATAGTAACTTTAAGTAATAATAAATTTTGTTAAAAATTAAATTATCAAATTATCAAAACATAAAAACATTAAATAAAGAAATTAAGAGAGAGTTAATAAATTATTAGTAAAAATAATAAAAAATAATACTTTTAAAACTTTAGAGGAAGCTTTGTTTGAAATTATATTTATAATATATAATACAAAAATATTATCATTATCATGTAAACTTTGATATATATTATATTAAAAATAAAATTTCACAATATTTATTTTAATGTCTCATAGATGATAAATTAAAGTAAAATAAATAAATCAATATTTATTTGGCACTTATAAAAAAGTATATTATAAAAAATAATGTTTTCAGTTTAAAAAATTATTTTAAATAATTATTCAAATATTAAAAAATATCCTTTCTTATAAGAAAATTAAGTTGATTCATTTAATTTTAAAATATCTTCTTTTTTACAAGCAAATTGTTGCTATAGAATTTGATGTTGAGAGAATTTTATTTTAGTTTAGTAAATTATTAATATAAAATAATATTTTAATCTTAGCAGTTCCATAGTGAAATTTCTTAAAATTATATACAGTTTTCCGATTGTTTATGCAAAAATAAAACAAAAAAGACTTCAATAAAACATCTTTTAGAACAATCTTAAAATAACTTTTTTTCAAAAATTTCTTTTTTTTTTAAAACACTGTTTTAGATGTGCTTAATTTAATTATGAAAGTTTATTATTGTTTTAACTACAATTTTTTGTGAAGAGCATAAAAAATTTTAGTTTAAAGAGTATAAATTTATACAGTTTTTATAATTTTAAAAATAAAATAAAAGAGTATAAATTTATACTCTTTTTATTCAACAAAAAACAAAAAACAGTATAAATTTATACTGTTTTTGCTAATATTTTAATGAATAAAAAATTAACAAAAGTAGTATAAATTTATACTGCTTTTTAAAAAATAAAAAAATATTTTTAAAAAAAAAATTCAAATTT
>CADWAF010005389.1:0-23276 GCA_902984215.1 Willaertia magna | reverse complement strand
ATTTTAAGTATAATCACTATGAAACTGCTAAATCTTTATACTTATTATAATAAATAAAATATTTAAAATTTATAGAAGAAACATAATATTTATTATTAACTTTAATTAATAATACTTCAATCACTATTATTTTTAAAAAAACTTTATTATTATTTAAAGTTATAATATTTGAATTTTTAATAACTTTATTATTACTTAAAGTTATATTTTTTAATTTAATTTTAACATTTAATTTTTTATCTTTTAAAGAATGTTTTATATATATTTTATAAAATAGTTTAAATTAATTTATTTTTTATTTTTTTTCTTTTTTTTGACATTTTTTTTAAAATATTAAAAGTAATTTTAAAGTTTAACTATTTTAAAGTTAATATTTTTTAAATATATTAAATAATTTCATAAATTAAACATTATTATTAAATTTTTTAAAATAACTTCACAAAATAATGAAGTTAAAAATGATTTAATAATAATAATAAAATTTTATATTATTTAAAATTAATTATAACTTTTTATAATAATAAAACTTTACATTTTAATAAAGTTAATATATATTTAATAATAATAAAACTTCATATTATTTAAAATTATAATAATTATAATATTTTATTAAGATTTTAAAAAATTTTAAAATTTAATTAATAAAAAGATAAATATTTAAAAATTATGGTCCAATATTTTGAATGTAAATTAAATTATTTTTTAAAATATTCTAATACCTCATTTATATAATAAAAAATGTTACATTAAAAATAATAATTAAAGTTAATTATTTTAATAATATAAAAAAAATTTTTAAAATCAAGGTTATAAGTTATTTTTATATTTTTAAATTATTATTATTTTTAAATCTTTAAAATAATATATATTTTTTTATTAAACATATTTTTTAAAACTACTTATATTATAATATAAATTTTTTAAATTTTTAATATTTTATTAAAATCATTATAAGTTTTATTATTAAAATTTTTAAATTTAAAAATAGTCATCTTAATAAAAATATTTTTTTTATTGTAAAGTTTTAATTGTTTTTAAAAATATATTTTTTATATTTTTTTAATTTTTTCTTTTAACATTATAAAAAATATTAATGAAATATTAAAGATATTATATAATAATTTTTATAATTAATATTTAAATATTCTAAATAAATATAAATTTATACTGTTTTTATTAATTTAATTTATATAAATTTATATTGTTTTTAAATTAAATTTATATAATTTTATACTGATTTTAGATTTTATTAATTGTTTTTTATTATTAATTTTTTAAATATAAATTTTGTGTAGTTAATGGTTTATAAATATTTTTAAAATGGCTTTGATTTTGTGTTTAAAAAGTGTTTATTAATTAAAATTACTTTTTTTGAATAAAAAAATTTAAAAAAAATAAATTTTTTATAACATAGTTTAAATTTTTAATATTTTAACACTAACTTATTATAATTGCGACTTTTAATTTTTAAGGTTTATTAAAGATATTATTTTTGAAAATAAAATGTATTTTAAAAATTTTAGACTATTTTTTAAATTATTTATTTCTACTTTACATTAATTATTATTTTGTTTTTAAAATTAATAATTTTATATTAAATAATATAAATATTGTTTATATTAAAGAAAAATTATAATAAATATATAAAAAATTAAAAAAAATGACTTTAAATATTAACTTATTTTTATTTTTTAGTAACTAATGAAAAAGTAATTATTATTAAAAAAATATATATTAAAAAATAGCAATTAAATATTAATAATATAATATCTATTTTTTTAATATATTTTGTAAAACTAATTTAAATAATTTTATAATTATATTCTATTATATAAATGATTGAAAATTGGGGTAAATAAATTTTAATTGTATTAATAATATAATTTATTTTTGAAGAAACTTAAAAGAATTAATTAAAAAATAGATTGAAAATAATTATAAGTATTTTATAAATAGAAATAAGGAAAAAAAATTAAAAAATATTAAAAGTATTTTATTTAATTAAAAATAATTCTTTGTACAAAAAAACTTTTATTTATTTTTTTTAAAAAAACTATGGAACTACTAAGTTTAAAATAATTTTGTAAAATTATATTTTTTTTTATTAAATAAAAATAAAAATTTAAAAATTAAAAATTATGATATTTTTTTAAGTATTTTGTTTTTTAATAATATTATAATGAAGCATTGTTTTAATTTTTAATTTTAAAATCAATTTAACAAAATTATTTTAAAAAAAAACTAAAGATTTGGTATAATTAAATAAAATTTTTAAGCAATAAAAGTTAAATAAAGAATTTTTATAATAATTAAAATAATTAAAATTTTTTTAATATTAATTGTAATAAAATATTTTATTTATTTTTTAAGCAAAATTATAATTAAAAATAAATATTTCTTAAAAGATTAACTTAGTTTTTAAATAAGATATAGAAAAATTGTAAATATTTTATTATAGATTTTAGTTGAATTATTTTAATATATAATTAATAACTTTCTATTCAAAATAAAAATTAATAAGTTTATATTTTTATTCCAAAATTTTGTTTATTTTTTATTTTTTTATTAACAAATTTCGTCTTTGCTATTTAAATGTAAGAAATTTTTATGTTAATTTTAAGTTTTTAAAATTATTAATTTTATTCTCATTAATTAATAGAAATAATAAAATTATAAATAATTTATCTATAATAAATTCAATTAATTTATCTACTTTTAATATTTAATAAAAATAAAACAATAAATAAAAATAACCTAAAAATATTTATTACTTTAAATAAAAATAAAAAATTTAAATAAAAATAAAAATATATTATTAAATAAAATAAATAAAATAAAATTAAAATAAAATTATATGTTAATTTAGATTATTTATTTTTAATTTATTATAAAGAATTAAATTTAATTAAAAAATTAAAATATTTTATATTATTAAATGAAAATTAATAATTTTAGATATAAAAATGTTATTTTTTAGGATTATAGTGAAAGTATTGTTAGTTATTTATAAAATTTAAGGTATAATGATTAAAAAATATAGACTTTGTTATAAAATATAAAAAAATTTAAAAAATTAACTTAAATTAAATATTTTTTAAATTAAAGTATTATAATATAATGTTTAATATAAAAAATATATTTTTGTTTATTATTTTATTTTATTTTTACTATAAAAATAAATTTAAATAAAATTGTTATTAATTATTATTTATATAAACTATTATTATTTAAATGTTTAATGTATTTTAATATTTATAATATTTATAATAATTTTAATAATATAATTATATTAATAATAGTTAAAAATTTAATGAATAAACAATATTTTAAAAAATTTAGTTATAAAAAAATTATAAATAGATGTAATAAATTAAATATATAAATAAAATATATATTAAAAAATACTATAATTAATTTTATGATTTTTAAAATGAATTTTAATTAAATAAATTTTATTTTATTTTATTTTTATTTTAAATAAATTTATTTTAAAAATATATATATATAATATTAATAAATTTAATATTAATAATACTTTAACTTTTTTATGTTATATTTAATATTTATTATTATTATATAAAAATAATAATTTAAATTAAATATAATTAAAATTATAAATATTAAATATATAAATAAAATAATTATTTAAATTAAATTTGTAAAAATAATTAATTTTTAAAAAATAATTTAAAATTGATATTTAATTTAGTTTTTGATTAATTATTAATTTAATTTATATAAAATATAATGTTATAATTTATATATTAAATATAAAATAATTAAAAATAAAATATTATTTAAAATATTATTTATACTAAAATTATTTTTAAAAATTTATTAAATTATAATTATAATTATTAATATAATTAAAGTTTGTTTTAAAAAATTGTAATAATATTTTTATTATTATATTATTATTATTAAATAGAAATTAAAATATATTTGTTTTAAAATTTAAAATAAAAATAATAATAATAAAATTAAGTTAGTGTTATAATATTTAATAATAAAGTAGATGTTTTGAAATTATTAATTATTAATAAAAACTATTTAATTAATTATTTTAAATTTATTTTTTAAAGTTTAAAAAATTAATAATTTGTAATTATTTATAATTTTTATAAATAATTAAATATTATTAATAAAGAATAATTATTATTTTTTATAAAAAAATATTAAAAATATTAATAATTTTTAATTTTAATAAAAATTGAGTTTTTGTAAATAAAAGTTTTGTGTTATAAAAAATAAATATATATTTTTAAATTAAATAAAACTTAAATAAAGAAAAGAGATTTTTTATTAAAAATAATTAAAAAACCAATTTAAAATTAAATTTAAATCTAAAAAATAAATAAAAATAAAAATTTATAGTATATTTAAAATATTTATAGAAACATTTAGTAAAGTTAATGAATTTAAAATTATTAAAAAAGATCAAAATATTGAAAATAATAAAAAATTAATTAAAAAAGAGTATTTTATAATAAAATTAAATAAAAATTTTTAAATTTAAATAAAAAATATTAAAGAAAATATTATAATAAATATAATAATTAATAAATTGTATTAATTATATTTAAAAATATTTTTAAAAAAAATTAAATAATTTAAAAAAAATGTTAAAAAAAAATAAAATAAAAAAAATTTACTTTTTTATTTTAAATTCTCTTTTATCTAATATTCAAAAATACAAATAATTTTTCAAAATACTTTTATTAAGAATAACAATAATTAACAATAATAACAATAATAACAAATAAAAATAATCATAATTATAACAATAATAAATAATAATAATAAAAATAATAACAATAAACAATAACATAACAATAATAGATAAAAAATAAATAAAAAATTAAATATAAAATATATTAAAATTTTTTTTATTCATTTTTAAATTATTTATATTTTAAATGTTATAATATAAAAAAAATGATAAATTTTATAATAAAGTTTTTTTTAATAAAAAGTTTTAAATATAAAAAAAATAAAAAAAAAAATAATAAAATAAATATTTTATTAAATATTTTTATTATAATTTTATTAATAAAAAACTATTTTTTTTTATTTTACTATAAAATTAGTAAAAAATCAAACTAAAAAATAAATGTTTATTGCATTATTACAAGTTTTCTCTTTGTAAATTTGGGTTGGGGTGTGCCTCGCTTCGCGCAAAGGGCAATACAAAGCAGACACGCGCCAAAAGGTGCACTAAACTACCGAAGCAGTAGGCACACTTTCGGCCCCCTCAAAAAATTGAGTTAATCGTGTTCACCGTCCGTAGACGATGTATCAGCGATTAAACTGATAAGAACAGATACTACACTCAATCAAAGCCAAAGGCCGAGAAAGATGTCTTTCCATCTCTCACTACAGTAGTTATTATAAAGAAAAGTTTTTTGAGAAAAAATTTCATAAAATATTATGGGACTGAATTTTTCATTTGATTGAACGTTCACAAACGATAACAATGTCATCTCCAAATGCTTTAGTTTTAAATTTAAGTTTTTATCATTCTTTTTTTTATAAATAATAAATTATTAATACAAAAATGTTATATACAAGTGTCATATTGTTTTCATCATCCCTCTTCATCATCTCTTTCCTATCGGAATAAGAAGGCTAAATAATAAAAAAGGATAAAAAAAGAAACAAAATTAATCTTCAAATTCAAGAATAGGTTCTCCAACAGCAGTAATCTTTTCAATTCCTGGTGGAAAATCAAAGATTTTAGCTAAAACCAATCTAAATAATTTCTTAATATTAATACCTGCAGCAGCACTACTATATATCAGTGGACATTTCATCTTTTCAGCATATTTTCTAGCTTGAGCAGTAATATCTTCTTGTTCTTCCTTTGGTAGATCTACAAATTTATCATATTTAGTTCCAATTAAGAAAGGAATAGCCTTCTTATTATATTTTCTTGAATGTAAGAACCAATCTTTTACTGAACGAAGTGTTGTTTTTCTTGTTAAATCAAACATAAAGAACAAGGCTAGTGAATCATTACAAACTAAATCTAACATGGTCATAAATTCTTTTTGTCCTCCTAAATCCCAAATCATTAAATTAACTTCTGTATTTTTAATAGGAACCTTCTTTTCTAAGAAATTAACACCTAATGTCATAATATAATCTTCATCAAATTGTCCATTAACATATTTTACCATTAAACTTGTTTTACCGACTTGAACATCTCCAAGCATACCAATCTTTACGACAATTTGTTTATTTGCAGATGACATTTTAAAATATTTTTTTTTTTAAAATTTATTTATTTATTGCCAGTGATGATGGAAAATTGATCATCATTTTGCTCATTTCGAAAAGAAGAAAAATAACAACTCTCATTGTTGTGTTAAAATGATTGTGTTGTGTTGGGAGCTTTTCTTCTTTTTAGTGTTGATGTTGGCAACAGTCGTCTGTCTTTATTAATTTCTTACTTGTCAATAAATTATTGACTCTTGGAACAGTGAATGGAATTTACAAGTAAAAACACTAGTCAGTTGTTGAGTAAAGTCAATTTGGCTTTAATTTTAAGCTTTGAGCGGTTTCTTCTCATTATACAGAACTAACTAGGTGTTAACTTGTTGGGATAGGTTAGAAGGATAACAAAGAGTAAGAAAAAAATGCAAGAATTACAGACAGTTGTAGCTCACGTTTATAAAGGTACGACTTTTTTCAAACCTAACATTATTATAATAACAATTAATGATAATACTGTACAATAATACTGTATCAATTATTATTGTTCCCTTAGTTATAATTATTGGAGATTCCACGACCGGAAAGAGTTCCTTAATGAATGTACGTAAATTATTTATTAAGGCTGAAATGACTATTGTTCAATAAAATTTATTTGAACTGATATTGAAAACTATAGCGATTTTGTTATAATAGATATAATGCATCTTTTGCTTATACGATAGGAATGGAAATGGGTCATCGTTCCTTAGAAGTAAATAGTAAAAAAGTGAAAGTAACGATATTTGATACGTAAGTCTTAATAATTACATTGAATAAAATTTAAACTTTCTTTCTATACTTAATAGAGCTGGACAAGAACGATTTAGAAGTATAGTAAGTATTAAGAATGAATCATTGCAATAGTTAAAGCCTGGCTTTTAATTATTAACAAAGACTCGTAAGTAATTAAGTCAATAATTAGCTCAATAATTAAAATAATAATAATCCAAATTCGCAAACAAAACAATCAACAAAATTAAAGATAGTTATTATAGAGGAGTAGATGGCGCGTTAATAGTTTATGACGTTACTAATGGAGATTCATTTGCACATATAAGAGGTTGGTTAAGGGATTTAAATAATTATACAGATAAAGAAATTTGTAAGATTTTAATTGGAAATAAATCAGATCAAAAAGAATTACGAAAAGTATCATATGATGAAGGAAAACAATTAGCAGAAGATTTTGGAATGTTATTTATCGAGACCAGCGCATCTGAGGGAAATAACGTAGATGAAGCCTTTAAGTCCTTAATAAGTAGGTTTTAATTTATTTAATTTTATTTACTTTGTAAATGCTTTATAATTTATTTTGTAATGAAGAATCAATAATTGAAGAAGAAAAGAAACATGCAACATATTATCACCAATCACACATGTCAGGAGGAATTGAAATTTTATTGAATGAAGAACAAGAAGAAAAGGAAAAGAGTTCAAGTGGTTGTAAATGTTAAAATTTTTTATTATGTACAGTTATTAAATTAAATTTTTTATTTAAATAACTGTAGAAACTATAATTGCGATTCGTAGTGGCAAAGAGGTTAATGGATTGTAATTAAACAGCTCATCTGATTACAATCTTTTGATGTCCATTGTCATCTAGATTCCAATTTATTAATACTTTTTGAAAATCACAAAAAAAAATTAACAGTTGTTACCTCTTTCACCAAACACCATCATCAATCACTGTGACTCTCCGTTGAAACTAAAACAAAAAACATCACTATCTTTTCAATACTATTATATCTAAAACCATCCACACGTTTATTACTGAAATTTAAAAATGAAATTATCAATAGTGACATCTTCCATTAAACATGTTGCTTCTTCACTCTTTTCTCAAATAACTGGCCATAGCGGAAAGGGTGGTAATCATTACGAACAAGTCGCCAGTTCAAAATCCGGTGGCAACACCAAGAGTTTTCTTTCGGAAATGGGATTTATTTCACCACCTGGACTAACAAAAGTAAATCAATTATTAGTTGGTGTGTTGGGAGCATTTGTTGGGATTTTAATTACTTTTATAACTGGATTTATTTTAATTGAAGTTTTATTTTCAAAAGTATTTGCGATTGTAAGTTTTAAATTGATTATAATTTTTTTTAATTATTATTGAAATACTGTTTTATATATTTTATAATTTTGTAATAATTTTATTATAATTTTTAAAATTGTTAGATATTTGGATTATTAATGATAATTATGTCTAGTTTATTTATGATTAAAACTGCAGTTTCAAACGTAAGTTATTAATTTTTATATATAAATAATTATTAACCTTTACAAAATTTATACAAATTTATTTACAAAATTATACAAAATAATTTACAAAATAATAATATACAAAAAAAATAGAAAAATGAAGTATCTTATCATAGTAGAACAACCATTTACATAATTTTAACTATTTGTATCTTTAGTGGATTATTATTAATTATTTTATACGGTACCAATTGGTTTAATTTACAATTCCAACCTTATAGTAAAGTAATTATAAGAAATGAAAAGTATGAAAAAATTGGAAAATCTTTATTAAATGAAAGTTCAAAATTTCAATGGAATGTTTTATGGAATTTCATTATTGGAAATTCCATCTTTTTTTTGGCGGTATTTATTTTTTGTGAATTCATTACGAATGGTATTTTACCAATATGTCAATGTTGTTATTTAAATACATTTTATCGTAGATCTACAAGTAATTATTTTATTTTTATTTTATGTTTATTATTTTCAAGTTGTATTATTGGAAGTGCTTTTAGTATTTTTATAAGTATTGTAAAGGATGCAACTGTGTCAACTAGTGAAAATATTTCATCATTTACAATTTTAGATTTAATTTATAGAAATTTATTAATTAATCAATTATTTATTGTTTTTCCATTTGGTATTGTTTTTGGTTGTATTTTAGGTTTAATTTTTCAATTTAATTATTTAAAAGATTATTTTGATTTACAAGAAGAAAGATCAGTTATGGAAGGTGGTAATTCTTTAATTAAAACAACTTCTTTAAATTTAAGTGACGATGACGATGAAGATAAAGAAGATGAAATTGCAATACAAAGTATTCATATTCAAAAATAAATTTTGTGTAATTTAATTTCCTTATTTGAATGTATAGCTCTGTAAATTATTTAATTTGTATATAATCCAATGATCCAGTAAAATATTTTGTACTTCTCACTTCCCTTCCCTTTCTAACATACTTTAACTCTTTATTCTCAAAAGGAATACGTCCATGATGCATCGCTCTCGCTACTAACCCTCTTCTTTCACCACTTCCATCCTTATCCTCATCATCCTTTTCAGCCTTATTCTTTTCAGCCATGTTGTTATCATTATTAGTAGTAATCATTTGTATTGAAAAATATTTAAAACAAGTATTAGGAACAGGTTTTAAATCTCTTAAAATAGATTGTACAGTACATAAATATTCATTTACAAACATTGTCTTTTCAATTTTCATTTCAAAATTATCATATGGATTATTTATAGCTAAAATAGAAGACATATCAGTTTCATGAGTATATTTTGGAAAGGGTGAATTCTCACTACATAAATTTGGATCCGTTACAATAAATTCATATTCACAAGGTATTGGTTCTTTTACATTTACAATTTCAGAACTTTGACCACACATAAAAATGACATTTGTCCTTCTCTTCACTTCTCTTTTCTTCCCGCCAGGAACATTTCCGTTATTATTATTTGTATTCTTATCTGGCAATTCGCAAATATCGCCATCTACAAATAAAGCCTTTTCCTTTTTAAATTCTGTAAATTTTCCCAAATTAAATTTCATTTGACTTCCGTGACTTTGTGTAACTTGTTCATTAAAACAAAAATCATAAGTCCAATAGCCTTCCACTTTTTTTAGACAACCACTCTTTGGTAAGCGTTCTAAAACCTTTTCGTAAGGTAAGAGAATAGCTTGTTGCGCATTATTATTATTGGGATTGCCATTAGCTAATTTCTTTTTTTCTTCTGCAAGTTCTTTACAGGAAATGGTTGAGAATTGGAATTGACAAGTAATATCATTTAAGGTAACGCTGGCCATATAGTTTTCTAGATTTGGTTTTAGGGAAAAGGTTTTTTGATGATAAGTTTTACATTCTGCAAAGAGTAGAAAATTTCCGATATGAAAGGCGTGGAAGAGAATCAAAAAAAAAGTTAAAAAAAAGTGGGAAGGCTTGGTTTGTTGTTTTGACATTTTTTTTTCTTGAAAATAATAATTTTTTTTTTAATTTTTTAAAGTGGAATGTTTTTTGTTGTTTTAAATAAAATTAAATTTTTTTTTCAAAAAATAAAGCAAAGCTTTGGTTATTTTGTAAAAAAAAATAATAAAAAAGATCTATAACTTTATTGT
The DNA here is from genome assembly GCA_902984215.1 of Willaertia magna. Classification (NCBI taxonomy): domain Eukaryota; phylum Heterolobosea; class Eutetramitea; order Acrasida; family Naegleriidae; genus Willaertia; species Willaertia magna. Next base: position 12,661 of record CADWAF010005389.1, on the reverse strand, counting down.
TTATACAAAAGACATTATTTACTTCTTTTTATATGTCCTAACTGTTCATATTTATTATATTTAATTTCTTTTTTCTTTTTTTTAATTCAATCTATATTTTCTAATTGTGACAAATTTTGAGAATTATTTAAAATTTCTAAAGTTTCACTTAAATTTAAAATTAAATTTAAATTATTATCAATAATTTAAAAATTTTCAGTAATTAAAATATAAATTATTTAAATTTATTCCTTTATTTCTTTTTTTATTTTGTCTTTTAATTATTGTAGTTTTTTATAAATAATAATTTTGAAAATGTTTATATTTGTAATTTAATTTTTCAATAAAATTTTGTATATTATTTGTAATTTTAAAATTACATAAATTTAAAATATCTAAAAAAATATTATTTCTATAATTTTTTCTGTAAATCTATTTTTTTTTATAAAATTTCTTTAAATTTTTTCTTTTTTTAATATAAATATAAATTAAATTATGATAGTTTTTATTATATTGTATTAATAATTTATATTTATATTTATTTATATCTTTAAAATTTTACTTTTTTCAATTAGTTTAATAAAGATTTTATTTTATAGTTAATATTATTTTTTTTTTATATTCTGGTAACTCTTTTTTAAATATTAATTAAATATTATTATTTTAATTATAACTTTAATTATATAATAATACTTTTTATTTATAATTTCCTTTATTTTCTTCAATATTCTTATTGTAATTTTTAATAAAATTAATAAATTTTTTAATCATAAATCCATTCATTTAATTATTATTATTATCTTTATTAATTTTTTTAAAATAAAAATTCTATAATAAATATAACTAATAATTAAAAAAATAATTAAAATATCTTTAAAATATTTATAAGATCAAATAAAATTTAAAGAAATATATATTAATATTAGAAAAATTTAAAAATAAAGTTATTAATAATAATATATTATGTAAAATATTATTATAATATATTAAATTTCCAAATATATTATGTTTTAATAATCTATTTAATAAAATTATTTATTAATTTATTTTTTGTAAATTCATTTATTTTATTTCAATAAATATTTCTATATTTATTAAATGTTACTTATGAAATAAGATTATAATTTAAAAAAATAAAATAATTTACTATATTCTACAAATTCTAAATTAATTAATAAAAAAGAAATTATTATTTATTGATTAAATTTATTATTATTTTTAACATTAATAAATTTATTATTTAATTTACAATTAGTAATTGTAAATGAATTATAAAATAATGATTTTTATGAAAATTGTATAAATTTTTATATTAATAAAAATAATATTGTTATTAATAATAATAGAATAGATGAAATAGATGAAATTTTAGAAAAAAAAAGGAAAATTATTTTATTAATATTAATAATTTTAATAATTTTTTTACAAATAAAGTAAATTGTATTTGTAAATTTAATTATAATAATAAAAGTAAGTTTATTAATTTTATTATTTTATAAATTTATAATTTTTTAGTTAATTAAATATTTTCTATTATTTCTGAAACTGAAAGATTAAGTTGTTTAGTTAATTTTATGATTGTTAAGTGTATAAAAAAAATTATATGTATACAAGGGTTGTTTTTATTGTAATATTTGTGTTTATTGTAAGGTTTTAAAAAGATATTAAAAATTAAGCTTTTATTAGTTGTTGAATGGGTGTTTTTTATTTTTTATTTTAAGAGATTTAAAAAAATGCTTAGAAGAAAAAGTAATAAAAATAATAAATCTAAAAATACTTTAAGAAATCCAATTCTAAAAGGTAGTATGTAACTCAATATACTTATTAGAAATAACAATAATAATAAAGCAATTTTTAACTCTGTAAATAATCAAAGTAATAAAAAGATTTTCAAAAATATTAGAAAATCGTTTAGAGTAGTTGTTTTATTTAAAAAAGATATCAAATACACTAATAATAATATCTTAAAAACATTAAAAATTAGTTCTATAAGAATAAGTCTTATCTTATAACTAAAAGATAAAATTAATGATACAATTATCTTTTTTAAATATAAATATACAACCAATATGACTTTAAATTACAAAAAAAAGAAATTCTATGTTATTTCTTAACTTAAATTTGTAAAAATCAAATATAAAGTTAATTTGCTTATTACTAGAATGAATTTACTTAAATATGTTGAATATTTTTATATTAAAGAAAATTATATATTTAGTTTCAATATTATTACTAATATATAGTTATAGTTTCTGAGCTATTAAATTAAATAATATCTAAAATATGGAAACAGAGGATGATAATATATTTAAATATTTAAAACTAATTGACCAAAACTTCATAGTAATTAAATTAAAAGTTTTAAACTTTATTTTAGATGAGGTTTTAATTAAAGAAATTAAGGCTAATTGAGATTTAGATATGAAAGTATATAATAGAAAAAACATAACAATCTTTGTTACTATTAATAGAAATTTATTAAATGACAAAATTATTAAAGGTTTCTATGTAGGTTTAAAATAAATTGTGAATTACAGTTAATATATAAGATAGCATTTTTTTTAAAGTTTAACAGAAAAAACAAAATATTGATAAACTAAATCATTTTACTATAACAGTTATCACATTAAATTCTTTAGTTCAAAACATTTAAAACGAAATCAAAAATATTAATGTTAAAACTATTCAATTCAGTTCCATTTATATAAATGAATTTAAAATTATAATTAAAAGTATTAAGGAATAAATTATAATATTATAAAATGAAGTCAAAAAATAAAATAAAAATTTTTATAAATACTGTTAATAAAACAGTTAAAAACTTTTTTACTATAGATGCAGGTGAATAATTGTTTAATTATGTATTAAACAAAGTTAGATCTTATAAAAGTTAATAATAACTTCATATATCAGAATTGTTAATATAAATCTAGTTAGCTTTTCTATATTAAAAAAAGATATTATTTTAGATAATATTTCTAGTTTCAATTTATATATAGTAAATATTTAAGAAACTTATTGGTCTGTTGAAGATGATGTTTATAATAATTAATTGTTTCAGAAGTTTGTAAGTCAATATAAGGTTTATAACAGTTTTAAAAGAGATAAATATAGTGGAGTTTTAACTATTGTTAAAATAAATAGAAACTGGAAAATAATTAATTATGTAGAGCTAATTTAAGAAAAATTTACTAATCTTATATTAAAGCATCCTATTTTTAATGTTTTTAATGTAATCAACTAGTATAGAGTTTTAAATGTTAATTAAGAGGAGTTTAGGTTATTTTTTGAAAAATTAAATGAATTATTATTATATATCTTCTTACATAAAAAGAAATTAATAATTATTAATGACTTTAACATAACTTTTCTTAAAAACATAAAATCTTCTCTTAACACACAAGATAAAATGCTAATTAATTAGATTTATAACCATAATTTATATGATTTACTATTTAATATTATTCAACTATCCTTTAAACAATATAATAGACTTTTTATTTACACCAAATTAAGGCCTAATTATATAATTTTAAATTAGAGTGACAATTTTGAGTATTGAGATTTTAATATTTAATATTAACATAAAGAAATAGCAATTAGTGTTTCATTTAATTTTTTATGCAATACCTTTTGGAATGATAAGTTGTGTAAGAAAGTAATTAGTTTAAAAGTACTTAAATTTAATAAAAATCTTATTAACGATTTAATATTTAAAAGAAATATCAATGATTTTAACAATATTATAAATAATTTTAAACACGTTATTGATAATTTTGGAAAAATAGTTTTTAATATTAATGTTTTTATTATTAAAGATAAAAAATATAAGGATTTATTTTAAATTTATAGAATACCACTTCTTTAATAGATACAATTATATTGTACAAAAATAACTTAAAAAAAATAATTTTAACTTGATTGAAAGAAAAAAAGATATGTTTATTAAGAAAATTAATAATTTACAAACTAAACGTCTGTACTTATTTGTTTTTCAAAAAAAATATTTAAATCGTTCAATAGAATCAATTTGTAACAATTTAGTAAATACTAAAAATCTTATTAGATTCTACTTTATAAATATGTTTAATACATTATAAAGTGATTCCCTTTTAGATTTAAACTTAATATTAAGTGAGAAGAGTTGTGCTGCTTATTATTTAGATGAAGAAAAGAATGATCATATATTTAAGTTTGTTTCTGCTGAAAAGATTGAGAATATTGTTGATTCTACAAGTGCAGGTGATGCTTGGGTTGGTAGTTTTGCTTATTTCTTATCTTGTGAGATACCTGTTATAGATTCAATGAATTTATCTAATTTTATTGCTCACCTAAAGTAATAATAATATTATTTACATGTAATTTATCAAATAAAACTTTATATGATCTTTCAATTTCTTGATCATTATTAAAAGATAAAGAAGAATCATCTTCACCAATTAAAATTACAGCTTCATGTTCATTCGAAATTAAATAATTAACATAATTACAAATATCTTTTAATTCATTAGATAAATTAATTATAATATTATTATTATTCCAGAATACTCTTTCAAATAATTAGAAATTTAAAGAAGTGTCAGATAAAAAAGTAAAAATTAATATTAAAAAACTTAGAAATTCTATGTAAAATATAGATAATATTTCAATATAATTACTTAAACACTTAAAAACTTCTTTCTATCAAATTTTTACAAACCACTTCAATTTGTAACTTAATAGTATAACTATTCTTTTATTTTAAAATTAAGAATATTATTACTATTGTCTAAAATGACTAATTTTAGCATGTTTAAAAAATTTAAGCTTATAATAGTATTACTTGTTATGTATAATTTGTTTTCTATTATAGTTAACGATTAATTTATGGAGGTCTATGAAGTAAATGATATTATTTATAATTACTAATATAGATTTAGAAGAAAAGCTTTTACATTAGATTAATTAATTATAGTTAAAATACTTATTAGTCATTATATTTAATCAAGTAAACAATGATTTGTTATGACATTGGATATTAAAAATGTGTATAATTTGTTTTTTTTCTTTAAGTTTAAAAATATTTTTAACAAAATTAACTTAAGCAATAATAGTTCAAAAATAATAATAAATATGCTTATTGGACATAAAATTAAAATACTATTTAAAAAAAGCTTTTTGAACAATTTAATTCAATGTTTAAGAATCTTTCAAGGAAATCTCTTTAGTTTTTTATTATTCAACATTTATTTTAATATTCTAACAACTAATTTAAAGAAGTTTAAAAGACTATAATTTGATAATTTCTTAGTATCTATTCTTAAATATATAAATGATATTATTGTTATTACTAGCACTTATCAAGAAATAAATAAGATCTTTAATTAATTATTTAAATTAGTATTTCAAATTAGAATATATTGTGTTTCTAATAAATATCTTAATTGAAATAAAACTAGTTCTAATAGAAAATTGTCAGCACAAATTTTTATTAATAATAATAAAATAGTCAACAGTAATGAATTGTATTATTTAAAAGCTTTTTGTAACAAAAGATTTGGATGGTATGAAGGAGGTAGAAAATTAATTGATAAAACTAAAAAAGTTTTAGTATTAACTAATATTAAAAATATTTGTTTCCATTAATTAATAGTTATCATTATGTTTAAATTAATCTCTTTTTCTAAATATCTTTGTTCGATTAATAGTATTAGTTTTATTATACTTAAAGCATTAGACAAATTAATAAGTGTATAGATAAAAAATAAATTAAGACTAAATTACTAATTGTCAAAAATGATAATTTTTAAAAACAACTCTATTGAGGAATTAGACATTACTGTTTTATTTGATTTAAAAAACATTAAAAGTATAGCTATATTAGTTAAATTTATTAATAATTTTTCAATACAAAAAAGTAATAAAAGTATTACTTTTCTTAGTAAATTAGACTATAAAGAAGAATAGTAGTTAAGTTATTAATATTTCTGAATTAGTCTTAAGATTTCTTATTTTAAATAAAGATTAATATTTGTTTATGTTCACAAAATAGATATTTTACGAGATATAGATGAAGATTATTAAATTTAAATTATACTTTCAATGTTTTTTAAATCAAATAAAACAATAATATTTAACTCTTCAATAGAATCGTTTTTAAAAATTATTACTTTTGACAATTAATAATCTAATTTTAATTTATTTTTTATCCATACACTTATTGATGTTTTAAGTACAATAAAACTGATATTATTAATCAAACAAAGATATCTAGAAAAAGAAATTAATTTAGATATAATGATAATCATTAATTAATGTATTTTTAGTATAATAAAAATCAATCTCTTATTTTTTATTTTTTATTTTTTATTTTTTTTTCAATTCATAGGTGCTATCTTAAAAAAATTTAAGGTGGCAATAAAATATATTTTTTATAAACTATAAACAAGCAAATTTTTTTTAACAAAAATAAACTAAATAGTTTTTCTATTTTTTTTATTTCCCACCATTTTTAAAATAAAACATTTATTTATTTATTTATTATACATAAAACGTTTCTTATTTGTTCTTATATAATCTATTTGACCACATACTTTACAACATTTATTAGTTATTGTTTTTAAATTTAAATCATAATTCTTTTTTTATGACAGCGCTTTTGAATAAATAGATAAATCTTGAGAATCATTTAATTATGAATTTAAATTTAAATTATTATCGATTATTAATAAATTTTCGTTATCATTATTTAAATTATCATCGATTATTTGTGAATTTTTTTTATTATAATTATAATCTAAATATAAATTATTCAAAGCAATACCTCTATTTCTTTTATTATTCTGTCTCTGTATTAAATATTGAGATGATTTTTTATAATTTTGATAATATTTATAATTTAAATTTAAATCATTAATAAATATATTCATATATTCAGTAATTTTAAATTTTAAATAAATAAATATTTTTAAAAATATATCATTTCCAAAAATTTTTCTTAATAACTAAAAATCAACTTCTTTTATAAGTTTTTCTAAAATTCTTTCATTTATCAACCTGAATATGTAATAAAAAATAAGAATTTTCATTGTGTTATGTTGATAATTTATATTTAAATTTATTTGCTTCTTTTGAAATTTTAAAAAATAAATTTTTTAAAAATTCAAATTTTTCAAAATCTTTTAATAAATTTAAAATTTTAAATTTTTATTTATCTTCTTTATTTAATTTATCTTCTAAATTTATAATATTATTTAATTCATCTTCTTCATTTTCACTATAATAAATATAATCTTCATCTTCACTTTCTTTCATTAAATCTATATTATTAATTATTAAATTATCTATTAAATTTACTTCTCCTTCATCTAAAATAATATCCTTATTTAAATCATTAACTTCCCTTAATTGTTTTTCCATTAATTTATTATAATATTCTTCTTCATTTACTAATTTAATAAAATCAATATTTTTAAATAATTCATTATCATCCTTATAAAAACTAAATTTACAATTTTTAGAACAAAATAAATAATTATTAGACCAATGATAAGGATAAAAAATTAATAATTATTGTAATTTTTTAATATTTTCATTAACTATTTTAATAATCTTTAAAAAAGTTATTTTATATTTTTTTTTAAATCTTTTATATCTCTTTTTCACATATTTTTCAATAGATTTAATTTTATGATTAATATTAATTCTTTTTTTACTTAAAGATAATCTTTGATTAAATATTTAACATATACTATTATCTTGATCATAACTTTAATTATAAAAAAATATTTTCTATTTACTTTTAATCTTTCCATCATCTATATCTTTATTATATTGTTCTAAAAAATTTATAAATTTATGAACAACATATCCTTTTATTTAATTACTACTACTTTTAAATTCACCTAATCCATCATTATTATTTAAATTCATTATAACATAAACTCTATAATAAATATATCTAGTAATTAATGAAATTGTTAATATTTCTTTATTTGTATATTTTTTATGTGACTATATAAAATTTAATAATACATGAATAAATATTTTAGGATAATTTAAATAAAAAAATATTATAAATAATATATCATCAAATAAATATAAATAAAATAATAAATTTTTAAATATATTATATTTTAAAATTTCAATCCAATTAATAAAATTATTAATTAATTTATTTTCACAATAATTATTAACATTATCTCAAAATTGTAAATTATATTTATGAAAAGTCATTTTAAAAATAATATTAAAATCTATTAAATAAAAAAATTTATTGTATTCAATATAATCTATATTAGATATTTGTAATGTAGATATAATTTATTTATTAAAATTATTATTATTAATAGAATTAAATTTTTCAATTAATTTACAATTTGAACATTGTAAATTAATAATAAAAAAATGATCTAAAATAATTATAAATAAATAAATAAATAATACTTACCTTGATTTTTAAAATTATAAAAATTTAAATTATTTTTACATTTTTTACAAACATATATAACTTTATCTGTAAAAAAATTATAAAAATTATTAAAACTAATTAAATAATTATCTCCTATTTTATCATCTTTTAAAATTTCATAATTATCATCTAATTGGTCTAATTGATTTTTATTTAAATAAAAATTTACACAATTTTCTATAAATTGTGAAATACTTTGTTTATATTTATTAGATAAATTTAATAATTGAGAATGTAAATTAGTGGAAATTCTTATTAAAGGATTTTTTTATTGTAATTTGAATATTTTTGTGGTTTATTTGTTTATTATTGATTTTGGAAGTTTGATTTGTTATTTTTTTAAAAATATTTTTTATTTTTTTTTTCAATTACCCGCAGAAATTTACTGACTTAGTGTTACTAACTTACTTTTTTAATATAGGTACTTAAATATTTACTAAAAAAAAATGAGCTCATTTATTAGATTTTTTTTTACAATAATACATTCCGAAATAAAAGACATCCTTTTTAAATCAAATAATTTCACATTAAACAAAGAACAATTTTTAACAAATTTTAAACATTTATTACATGAAAATGATTTACCTTTATTGGTAAACTATTTTAATAATTATTTCACTTATTTAATATTAAATTATAATAGAATTTCTAAAATTTTATATTTCTTTAAATTTTTAATACAACAAACAACATTTCCTAAATCATATTACAAAGAAGAAGATGAAATGAATATTGATGAAAATAATTTAATATTTAATTTAATTCAAACAGAATGGTTTAAAAAAAGACGAAGTAAAAAAGAAATAATTAAAAATTTATATTTAAATTTAACTGAAACTGGCTTTTTAAATGTAAAGGAATGGTTTTATAAATTTAATAATAAAGAAACAAATTCCATTCATTTTTTTTTTAATAATTTTCTTAAACAATTTTTTCCACTTAATTTTAACAATTTTTATACAACAACAATTAATGATACATTATTGTTTACTTTAAAATATGATAATGAAAAAGAAGAAGATTTAAATAATTTTTTAATAAATATAATAAATTCTTCTTTTAATTTAAATATAAATATTTTATTAACACAAAATAATTTACAAATAAATAATAACACAACTAATAATTCAACTGATAATTCAATAATTAATAATAATACTGAAAATGAAAATTTAATTAATTTTATAAAACAAAATGATTTAGCTATTAATGAATTATATAATTTATTGGATAAATCTTTTATTAATAATAATTTTTTTTCAAATTCCTTTTTTTTTAATTATTTATTAGATTGTATTAAATATTTTAATATTAAAGATTCAAAAGGACATAAATGGTCTCAAAGCACTTTATTATTTGCTCAAGATGTATTGCAAGGTATAGGTTATAATTTATATGATAATTTAGTTAGAGGAGTAATTGAAAATAATATGAAAACTTCATCATTTCATTATAATTTACCTTTACCATACAGTTCTACATTAGATTATCATTTTAATATTAATAATTATGTCTTTTAAAGATTTTAATACAATTTATAATAAACCTATATTATTAACCGTTTCAAATGTAGGATCTTTTAATAAAAATTATTTTACAAATAATAATAATTTACATCACTAGTGCTATTCACATTTATGTAAAAATATTAGGAATGTTTTAGATAATAAATATAAATTATATTTTAATAAAATTATTAATTTAATAGATAATAATAATAATTATATAATAAATTATAATTCTATTAAATTATTTGATTTTTCAAATAATAATAATATTCATTATTTACAATTTAATTTATAAAAATTAAATAATTTTATATGTCCTATTAATATTATAATTAATAATAAACAAAATATTTCTTTTATTTGGAATGAAAAAATTGAAATTTTATTACAAAATGAATTTACTATTTTTATAAATAATAAAACATTAACATCAAATTTTATTTCATTTACAATTTTACACTCAAATTTATTAACAATTAATAAATTAATAATTACAAAAAATAATTTAAATAATAATTTAATAATAACTAAATTAGTATTATCAAGTTTACAAAAATTTAATTTACAAACTTTAAATAATATTTATCAATTAAATCCAAAACGTTGGAGTAAAAAGATTTTACAATAGATGAATTAAATAATGTTAAAAAATTACAATTATTATTTTTACAACAAAGAATAAATTCTATTCGTCAATCATTTTATCAAAATAATTATCATAATTTAAATGAAAATAATTTAATAATAAATAACAATGAAAATTATAACAATGACATAAATATAAATACTATATTTATATCTAATATTAATAATTTTAATAATAATATAATTTACAATATTATTAAATTTTATTACAAATATAAATTCTTTATACCATAAAGATAATTTTATAATTTGTTTTATTAGAAATCAAAAAATTAATTTAATTTTACAATATGCAAACTTACAATTAAATAATGATATTAGTTTATTTTTAGAAATATTTGATGATGAAAAAAATCAATTATTATCAATACCATGTCATTCATTTATTATTCAAAAGCCATTATTTAATGAAGGTGGTTGTAATATTTAATAATTTAAAATTTAAATCTGAATATTTTTATGTTTATGCTAAAAAAACAAAAAAAATTGTAACAAAATCTTTATTAAATAACACAATTCAGTCATCTCAGTAATTTTTTGTTAACATTGTAAAATAATTTTAAATTTTTATAAAACTTTTTTTAATGAACTTACTAATGAAATAAAGTACAAAGTGTTATTTAGTTTATTTTTATGTTTTAAAGATTGTTGTGAGGTATTTAAAATTTATGTTATATATCGCTTTTTATTGTGTTTTATTGCGTTTTATTGAATAATTAGTAAGAAACCGCTTGGCTTAGTGGTAAGAACTCGAGCTTGTAACTGACATGTTGTAAGTACGAGTCTTATTCATGCTAACTTTTCTGCCTACACCTACAAAAGCACTGGGATGCAAGCAAGATTCAAAATCCAAAAGAGGTGTAGGCGTATCTTTTGCCACCTTAAGTAACGAAACATTTAAATTAGATTCGATTTAGAATGTAATAAATTGTAAGCAAATTTCCGTTACAATTTCAACCAACCCCCAAATGGAATTCATTCCAATTACATTCTTTTTCTTTACAAGACAATAACTGAAATACTTATTTCTAATTGTTTTCTACTTGAGATTTTCATCTAGTCCAAAGCGATGCAACACTAAAAATTAGTGCTTATTGGACGTAAAGTATAAAAGCAAGGAAAGCGATTTGCAATATTTCACATCAAAAAAAAAATGCCAATTCATTATTTCAACCTTCTTCTTTCCAATAACAGCAGCAGCAACAGTAAGAAGGTTGAGAACTACTGTTTTACTTTACATAATTCATGTGAACAACAGCCCACTACTGTTCATGTCCCGTGTATTAAAAGAACACTTTTCTTTAACTCCTCAATTTCTATTCTAACCACAACATTACTAATACTACTCTTTGTTATTAATTTCAGTATCTTTATTTCATGCAGTAGTGGCTATTATGGCAATTATGGCAACAATGAAGAAAGATTATGTTTACGTAAAGGTAATAAACCTTCTTTTGAACAAGATATTTGTTCTGAAAAGAATGAAAACAACAATGGTGGTAGTTTTACTTCCAAAAACAATCCCTTGTCCAAATATTTTCCAATTATTTTACCTTCATGGTGTCAATATCACAATCCATTTACAACACCATTATTATTTTCAGATAAAGATTTAGATTTAACTGAAGATCCAATTTGTTTGAATAGTAATAATAATGACAGTGATGATGATTTACAAGAAGAGAAATGTACAGTTGTACAAAAAGTTAAATTAATTGAATTTGATCCAATTGAATTACCTTTTATTAACGCAACAATTCCAGGACAAACTTATCAATTAACACCACGTTACGTAATTTTTGTAACAAATAATGGTGAAATTTATTATATTATTAATAACAAAAGATTTAGATTTGGTTTAGTAAATAATGATAAAATTTTATCTTTGAATACAATTAATAATGGAACAAATGGTTATATTTTATTAAGTGATAAACGTGGTGATTTAAATTTATATTGCTTAAATTTAATGGGTAGTTTAAATACTGATTCTATTGTAATGTTAAATGATAGTGTGTCTGTTATTGTAAATCAAAATGGTGAAAATGGTAACAATAATGATGGAAATAATGGTAGAAGG
>CADWAF010005368.1:0-13417 GCA_902984215.1 Willaertia magna | reverse complement strand
AAAATAACCAACAAATTATTTTTAAGTTAAAAAAAATTAAAAGTTAGTCAACTCAGCCATGCCTGAATTATTTCATCCTACATCTCCTGTTTATAATCCACTCTCTCCTACAACTCCAAAAACATTAGAAAAAACCCACAGCCTCTCAGGCTATTGGAACAATAATATTTTGTAAGTAGAATTAAAGCATTCCATTCAGTCAACCGAGTAAAAGTTACCCAGCAAATTTTAGAGTTTTTGACAGTACCATGATGATTGATAAAATTAGAATAATAAATAATGTAGATGTAGATGAATGGAAAGATGCAGTTTCAGTCTTAATGAAAAATAGTACACAAACTTGGGACATTGTCGAAAGAGTAAACAACAAACTTGTTATAACAAAGAAAATACAAGACCTTACTTACGAAATTGTTATTCATCAAACAAGTTTCACTATGGGTGAACTTCGTTATGAAAAAGAGAACAACCCAGGCTTAAAGATCTTTATAGATTACATCATGTTCTATAAATTTCAATAAACCCCAAGTTAAATTTTAACCTAAAGAACTTATCTTTTTAAAACAGTAAATCTCACAAAACAGACCTTTCATAAGTTGTAGTATGCTTATTTGTACTAAATTAAAAAATTCGCCTTGTTTAATTGTAAAATGATCAAAACATTCATTCCTTTAAATGGGGTGTTCCCCAAAATAAAACCCCTTCTGTCTTATAAGAAGATCTTGATTGTTTGTGATGTGTTACACACTGGTGAGAATGGAAAACCTCGTCTAAGCAAACAAACTTCAAAAAGGATCTGGTGGTTTGTCTTTTTAAAAAATTGTTTAGTCCATTGGCTTCTTCTATTCTTCTTACTACTAATTCCTTCACCAAATATAATGAGCTTTGTTAGTGAATCTCCACTTGCTAGAATGATGTCTAAAGATAATAATAAGAGTAACAGAAGAAACATAATTGCATCTCCAAGAAGGAAAAGATCCACTGCAACTTCAAGTGACGAAGAAATACCCTTGGAAAGAAGTGAATTTGTTTACCATAAATTAATTAAGAGTATGTTGTCTGTAGGTGACTTCATATTAATAATAGTTCCTGAGGAATTTGAAATTCTACAAACGATAGACCCAATGTTACATGGAAAAGTTGGTGTTATAATAAAATTAGAGGAAGAAGAAGTTCAAGTTGCAGTTTTAAAGAATAGGAAAGGGGAATGTGATGAAAAGATTAACGTTCCAAGGTTTTGTTGTTGTCTGCAATTAGATGTTTTTAATAGAAGAAGAGAGCAAACACTCGCTTCATCAATGTTAGCTTCAATCAATAATGTATCTCCATATAATAATTGTTCAAACTTTGCTTTCAATGATGATCTAAGTGAAGATATGATGGTGACGGACGAAATGGAAGAAGATCAATGTTTAATATATTCGGCTATTATTCCAGCAGTTGATCCTAAAGAAATATTTATTAAGAATACTGCAGCAATCGTGAATGAAGAAAATTTAAAGTTATCTGGTTTTACTCCTTTAAAATCAAAGATTGGAAGTATTTCACCAATTAAAACTATTAAAAAACAAAGTAGTAGGGGTGATAGTTGGACTTTTAGGTCTTCAACTACAACCACTACAACAAAAGGCTTAAAGGTTTCGTAGTGAATAAAATTAATTTTTTTTAAAATTGAAATTTCACATTTACATGGCATAATTGACCTACTAATTAGTGGATATACTAATTGTTCTTTGTAATGGTGGAATGTCATTGCCACCTTCTTGTCTTTTCAAATGCCAACATCTCGTTTCAAACAAACAAAACGAAAAAATGGCAACGTGGTCCAGTAATTTGTTTGATTGTCTAGATGACATTAACTCTTGTTTATATTCTTTCTGTTGTCCACCTTGTGCTTTAGCTAGCGCAAAGTCACATGTAGATGGATCCTATTGGTTTTTTAATTGTCTAATTTCCACAGTTGTACCCTGTATTTCTTCTCCAGCTTTTAGAAATTCAATTAGAACTGGATATGGTATTTCTGTAAGTAATTATTATCGGAAATAAAAACTTATAAAAAATAGGGAACTACAACTGAAGATTGTGGTGCCGGAACGTGTTGCCTTTGTTGTTCTACTAGTCAATTATTGAGGTATGTATTTCACAAAATGTGATTTATTTTAAATTTGTAAATAGAGAGGCCCAAGATCGAGGTCCATCAACTTACTCTATGTTTTAAATTTAATGTTTTGTAAAGGTTGAAAATAAATTTATTTTTGAGGTAAGTTTAGAAAATTAGAGAATGGATAATGTTATTAAAATTTAACCATAGTTTGTTACTAATTTAAATACTATTTACACTTAATCTACCACTTAAACGTTGTTTAACATAAGGTAGTCATTAATGCGGGTCGTTCCGGGTGCTTGATAGGTATCTAGCTTTGCTTATTATAGGTGCCAGCCTTAGTGTTAGTGATTGCCTTTTTTTCTCTAAAAAACTATATTGATACTTTTAGAAAAGATATTTAAGGCGCCAAATATTACTGATATTTCTACATTCTTTAAAAAATGAGTAATGAAGATGATGATATTTTAGAAATAGAGAAGAAGAATATTGATGTTAGTCAGGGAACGTATTGGGAAAGGATTGAAAGATTGTATACTTTATGTGAGGATGCGGTGGTAGGTTTTCAATTTTGATTTTTTTGAAGAAATAAAGATTGATTTATTACTTTAGGATTCAGGAACTATTGATGATACTAAGGCCGGAAATTTTGAAGATTTTGCTAATTATTTAATTAAATTATTTGTTCCATTATCTAGTAAACCGGAACAGCTTGTAAAATTATTTTACGTCACTCAATTAACCTTAGAGTAAGTTTTAAAAATGTTTGGAGTTGTTATTGAATAATTTAAAGAATATTTGTAGATAGAGATAGGTGTGGAGAGGAAGATATTGTAGATTTAGAAAAACAAGTTGAAAAATTAAGAAAAGAGTTAGAAATTGAAATGAGGAATCATAGAACTACCAAGTCAACAAATGAAAGTAAGTTATTTTATTTTACACTATTCAGTTGACTAATTGTGACAAACAGGTCTAATGGATAAAACAGCTAGCCTAGAAAGAAATTTAAAAGAAGCCAACGACAAAGTAAAACGATTTCAAGAAGAAATAAATGAATTATCTTTGCAAAATAAAGACTTGGATTATAGGTTAAAATCAGACAAGGATCAAACTATTAAAAGTAAAAAGGGAATGGAAAGAGTACAAGAAGAAAGGGATAGCTTATTATACGAAGTGAAGACTCTCGACGAGAAATTAAGAAATACAATTAAAGTACTGGAAAAGAAAAATTCGGAAATTGAAAAATTGAATGAATCAATAACAAAGTAAGTTGTATCTATTAATCATAATGAATTATTCATTTTAAATTCAATAGTTACGAGAGGGAGAGCCAAGAATCAAGAATTTTACAAAAAGAATTAGGAAAAACTATTAGTGAATTGACACAACAAAATAAAACACTACAATCATCAATAACTGCCTTAGAACAAGATCTAGAGAAGGAAAAAAAGAATGCTATTAACGCCTTAAATGCTATGAATGACCAATTTAAAGTATTTAGTAATTCAAAAGAAAATGAAATACAGGAATTACACATGGTTGTTAACAAAATAGATATTGATTTAAATAATACTAAGGATGCATATGAAAAGGCATTGCTGGACTTAATTGACAATAATAAAAGAATAGAGGAATTAGATTTTGTGATACAGCAAAAAGATTTAGAATTAGGGAGACTTGAAGAAGAATTAAAAAATACATCAAAATCTCCACCTACTCCCCCAATCGAAAAGAATGAGAGAATCGAAACTCCAAAACTAGAATCAGAACTCGTTACAACGGTTGACAACAAATATTTAGTGGAGTTAGAAAATCAAATTAAAACCTTGAATGAGTCTTTGAGAGAAAATGAAAAAGAAAAACAACAATTTCAGTTAAAAAACGATGAATTAATTAAGCTCATCTCCGAAAGAGACAATGAATTGACTACCATCAGAGCAAAATTAAGTGACTTTGAGAAAGGCGTTTCAGGGTTAGATATAGCCCTGAAAGAAATAAGATACCTAAGGGAACAACTAGCTCTAAGAGATAAGGATATTGAGCAATATAAAATTCAATTGAACGTATACTTTAACAAGTTAAATGATCTTGCAGAGGAAAATATTTTTTTAAGGAGGAAATTAGGTATGGAGAAGAATTCGGACCTAAGACAATACTTAAAATTTACAACAGAAGAAAAAGAAATACAAACTGATGAAGACAACACTCTCTTAATTATCATACAAGAAAAAGATTCAAAAATAGCCATATTAAAAAAGAAATTAAAAGAAAAGAACGAAGTTATTAAGGATTTAAATGAAAAACTTCTTGCCTTAGAACAATTAAGACTAAAATATAATGAACATTTAGAATTGGTACAACAAAAACTACTAGAGAATGAGCAAACCATTACAGAAAAAGATAAAATCATTTCTGATTACGCTGATAGAGAAGCTAGGTATAAAGCCAAGATTGCTGAATTATTGAACAAAAAACCAATAGAAATACAATACGATGACAGAGAAACACAGACAATACTTTTCGTAGATAACACCATCAACAACCAAATTAAAGAACTGTTAGATAGGCTGAAAGAAAAAGACGATGAAATCTTCAAATTAAAAGCCTATATAAGTCAATTAGAAGAAAACCACAGTAAAGTTATGGAAGAGCTTATAGTACTTAAAGAATTTGTTGAAGAGCAGTTAAGGGAATATTCCGAAAAAACTGAGGTGTGTATAAAGAAACTCAATAGTGAATTAGAGGAAGCCAATATTCAAATAGAAATACTAACCAATACTCTTCAACAGTCTAATAACAAAATGAATAGATTAAAACAAGAAAAGGAGAGGAGTGACGAAGAAAATACAATGCTTAGAAATACAATTCACGAAAAAGATATGGAAATTTCACATTTATTGCACTTGATAGAGACATATAAATCGTCACAAAAAATTTTACAACTAGACATGGAAGAAAAAATAGAGAGATTAAACGAGTTAACAAGAATTAAATTAAAGTTAGAACAAAAAATCCTCTCTTTGGAAAGCAAAGTCAAGGAATTAATGACAAAACTGGAAAAGGCAAAAGAAGAACATTCCTTACTAAAGGAAAAAGAGGCATTAATTTCAAGACTCATGGAAGAAAAACAGCAACTTATCCAAGAATTTGAAGTAGATAATGAAACAACTAGCAGATTTGTGGAAAATATGAAAAAAACTATTCAACATTTACATGAAATTATAGAACAAAAGGATGAGTCTGTTACGACATATGAACAAAAAATTCTTTTCCTTAGAGAAGAGCATCTGAAAGATCTGTGTAACAGTCAACAGGAGATAACAAAACTACAACAAAAATTAAATGATGAAAATAAGGTGCTGTTAGATAATTTAAGGAAAAATATAGATAAAATTGAAAATCAGGGAGATCCAGAAATTCCTCCTGAACCAGGGTAAGTTCTACTTTACATTTATCTTACAAAACTCTTAGAATAAAACTTGAGGATGTGGAAGAAATGATTTCTTCAAAAGCAAACGAGATAAAGGAACTAGACGAGAAAGTCCATCAACTTTCTGAAGAACTTAATTTGAAAGATGTGATGCTCCAAGAAGCTCTTAAAGCGGTATGTACAATATTTTAAATTACTAACTTATCTATCGTAGTTTGACAATATGAAAATAAAATTAGACCTGGAAATTAACGACTACAAGAATCAAATAAGTGAGCTGGAAGAGGAGCTCAATAAAGCAACAAATTCAAATCAAAAACTAAAAGAACAGTTTACTGAAAATCATCTTCTTAAACGAATTGGCTCCCAACAAAAAAAGCTAGACAAACTTAATCAACAAAAGGATAACTTAGAACAAACTGTGAATAAACTTTCTCAAAGTTTGGTTAAGGCTGAACAAATGGCAGTAGCTAAAGAAAAACATCAAAATAATGTTGACAAATATGAAGTAGAAAAGCTTAAAAAGAAAGAAGAGAAACTAAAAGAAAGGCTAGAGGATAGAATAAAGACATCAGTTGACCAAGAAAAATATTTGATGTTGCAAAAAGAGAACACAAGATTAAAAACAAAAGTAGAAGATCTTTCCACCAAACAGCAAGCGAATGATAAAGAAAAGCTTGAACTTTCTACAAAAATATCCGATTTACTCAAGGATATAGAAGAATTAAAGAAAGGTAAATTAGAAAAATCACACAAAATCATTGACCTTCAAAAAGAAATACAGGAAAGCATTAAAACAAGAAATAAGTTAAAGTCGGATTTAGAGAAACTATCCAAGGAAAACGAAGAATTGAAAAAGGAAAAACAATTCAACTTAGACCTTTTAGATAAACACAAAAAACAAAACTCATCCCAATTGAACAAAATAGCAAAAAAGCTGGCTGAAGCACAGGATGACAGAGACAGAATCAAACAAGAATGCACAAATCTAAAGATGGAAATTACTGAAATTCGCAATGAAAAGGAAATAGAAGCCAAACAAATGCTAGAAAAATTGAAACAAGAAAGTAATCAAAAATTGAGTACTGTTAACGAGGAAATTGAAAATTTAAAGAGAGAAAAAGAGAATATGAGAAACGAAATAGAAAGATTGAAAATTGAAAATTCTGAGCTCAAGAACTTTACAAAGGAAGGTAAACTGCTTCAACAATCCTCAAAAAAAGAAAGCACAATAGTAATGGAATTAGAAGAAATAAAGAAAGAAAGAGATTTATTAAGGAGAGATGTTAATTTATTGATAAAGGAAAATGATGATTTAAAACAAACCAATCAAATCCTTGAAAATAATAGAAAGGTGAATTCGCAAAATAATACAGACAAAACAAAGAAAATGACAAAAGATCTAAAGGAAACCACTGAAGAAAGAGATAAATTATTAAAAGAAAAAGATGATCTAAAAGCACAATTAGAAGAAATTCAAAAATCAGTAAGATTTAAAAGTCAACAATTCTTTGAAAAACAACAACAAGAAATGTCACTAAAACTGACTAAAGCTCTAAGAGAGGCAGAAGAATCAAGTAAAGAAAAAATTAAACTACAACAAGAATTAAAAGTCATAATGAAAGAAAATGAAGAATTAAAATGTAAGTATACAATATATCCTAAACCCAAGTAATAACAATAGGGTTTCCTAATCTTATTAAAGCTGAACTAAATGCATTCGACCCTGAATTTTTTGAAGAGATTGAAGATTTAAAATATAACTATGTAGAAGCAGTAAAGCTTAACAAAATCTTTAGAAAGAAACTGGAGGAATTGGGTGTTAACATTGAAGAAGAAGATAATGAAAAACCTCAAAGATAACTTTAGACGGTGGATATGATGATTGCATGTTTAGTTATCTACGGTCTTTGGATAACCTTACAAATTGGTTGAAAAATTAAATATTTAACGTTCGTTTTTGTTTCAAAAAAAATAATTTAATAACAAAATGACCAAACATCAATGTAAGGTAGCAGTACCATTAAGTAAAGATGAATACTGGAAAATAATATTTACTGATGAATATGACCAATATATAGCACCATTACTGAATTTTAAACGTATTGAGATAGACACATCTACTTCACAAACTGGTGATATAGTTAAACGTATTGTAAGAGTTTTTCCGAATTATGAAGTACCAAGTGCAATTCTATGGTATTTAGGTCAAAATGAATTCCATTACATTGATAATCAAGAAAAAGATTTAGCAAAAGAAGAAATAAGAACCAATACTTTACCACCTGTTTATGCGGATTATGTACAAATTGCAACACGACAATACTTGGAAGCAATTGATGAAAGCAGTTGCTATCATATTTTGGACATTGATATTACTTGTAGCGCTTGGGGCATTGGCTCTATTGTTGAAAGTGCTGTAATTACAGGTCTTGATGAAGGCTATAAATTATTACCTAATGCTGTCAATGCATGGAAATCCCGAAATGAAAAGAAAGAAACCAGTGATGTTGCCATTACTGAAGAAGCTCCAACCACTTTATAAATTTTTGTTATATTACTCCTTTATTTCACATAATGTATCCCTCTATTATTTTGTTGTGTTCTAAAATAATAAAACATTTGTTACTGTACAATACTAAGTTTACAAATGTATTTTGTAAAATAAATACCCAAAAAACAAAATTGAATCCATTAGTTAATTTTATTTCATTTACACAATACCTAGAGTAGATGCAAGTTCTCTGAATGAAATTTTACCATCACCATCTTCATCCAAAATTTCTAATAATTCTTCTAAAGAAATATCTTTTTCTTCTTCTCCTTGAAATAAATCATTGTAAACATTTATCATTTCTGTTTTATCTAAATATCCAGAATGATCAGTATCATGTTTAATAAAAGTTAAATATGCATAAGTTAATGCTTTTAAACTTCTTAAAAGGATATCAATACCACCTTGTGTCATTTTAACCCACCTATTATTATAATTAATAATTTCATAATTTAAATTAGTATACATACCATGTATAAAATTCTTCAAATTCAATTGTTCCAGATTGATCTTCATCAATTAATAATGCTAGTGCACGTAATTCTTCTTTAGTAAACATACTTTCTCCAACTGTTTCAACAACTTGTTTAGTTTTAGCTGGATATAATGTTGCTCTTCTTTTCTTTGTGAATCCTAAATCAGTCAACAATGCAGTTAACTCTGTTATTTTAATACTATCTTGATCGGAGCCTGATGGTGCTTGTTTACGGAATAGAGCTTGAATAACTAGTCTAGAAGTAACAGAACTCCACCATTGTTGTGTATCTTCTATTTCTTTTAAATTACGTTGAGAGGTAGAAGTGAGACTAACTTGAGACATTTTTTGATGTTTTTATATTTTTCAATAAACTGTCAACTGTCCGTGAGTATTTAACCATAACGTATATTCCTTTTGTTGTTGCGAATAGTACAAGAATGTAAAGTGGGAAATGAAAGTGAACCAATAATATTTATTATTTACTGACCTATTTGTACAGGTAAAGAATAAGGTTTTGAATTTAAATAAAGAGTCCAATCTTCAATTTTTGAATTATCTAAAGTTGCAGCCACACTTAACTTATTTTGTTGTTGTTTAAATAATTCTGAAGCCAATTGTGAATCTTTTGTAACTAATGCACAAATAGTTAAAGATTTACGATAAGCATTAATAGAAACATCATCTTTTCTTTCTTCAAATCTTTTTAATCTATTATATAATTCTAATTTTAATTCATTTAATTTATCTACATTATATTTAGCATAAAAGATAACTAAATGAGAGAAAGTATTAGGATCTAGTTCAGATGCTCTTTTATAACATTGTTCAATAGTTTCTAATAATTCTCGTTCAGTTACTTCTTTATCTAAAGAGTTTTCATCTTCTTCATTAATTAATAAATGATTATTATCAATTGGTGAAGTTAAAATTAAAGTGACATCATCAATTTGATTTCTTTCAATCTTATTTAAACGTTTCTCTCCTACAGAACCTAATCTTACATATAATTTACTTAATTCTAAATTATCTTCTTCATTCTTATTAGAAGAATAAATATTATCAGATCTATAATATATTCTATGATCATCTAAATATTTTAATGCATCCCAACCATAACTAACATGTTCATGTTCAAAACAAAGTTGTAATCTTTTAAAAGAAGAAAGTGAATCAATTGAACATGCTTGTTTTGTATAACCAAATGCACATAAGAAATCAGATAAATAATCATGTATCTCTTGAGCTATAAATGGTATCCATTGCATTGCTTTCTTTGTTAATCCTGCTGCTACTAACATTCTAAATTTAATACTTGGTGTTATTGATATATTATTAATTGAATGTATTTGTGAATAACTATCTAATACATATAGTGTATCTCCAACAACATCAATAAATGATAATATACCTTTAGGTCTAGGAAGTGGAACTGGATCTAAACTATTTTGTTCATCCATTGGTGTTTTTTGTGATATATGTGAATACAATGCAATATCAAAACTAGCCAATACAGTTGAAAATAATTGTTCATTTGACACAAATACTTTAAAATATAAATTATAATTAGATAATTATTAAATACTTACTTGCTTTAATTTCTAATTGAGTAGAAATAAATAATGTTGCATTCCACCAAAATGCAGATTCAATCCTTTCATCCACATAACATTCCATCTTAAATACAGGTTTATAAGAAAATATTGCATAAGAGTCAACATATGCCATTAAACATTTTCCAGTTAAACTATCCCATTCTAAAAATCTAGGTTTTGGAAGATATGCAGTTCCAGCAATTCCAAAAGCATCTCTCCCAGAATTCCACGAAAAGAATTGAAAACCATTTTCATCTGAATGTTGACTACCATATTTAACACCTAATAATATACCACCAAATATGTCATCAATATTTGTACTAGCTGTTGTAACAGTTTCTACAACTAATTTAAGATTGGCATGTTCAATCTTTTTTAATAAAATCTTTCTTGAAAATTCATTTCCTTTTAATACAGCAAATGTATCATCCGAAGAACTCCAAACAATATTTACTACATCACGATCAGATGCAATATTCTTCCAATCTTTAGTAATATCAAATATAAAGTATTCCTTTTCATTTTCCCAAAATACAGAAACATATTTTCCACTATAACTTATTCCTAATTTTACATTTGCAATTCTACCTAAACTGTACACTGATTTCTCTGAAGAAAATTCTTTCTTTCCATCATTATTTGTTATTACATATCTTTGATAAATATTCTTTTCTCTTACATATAAAACATATCTTCTTTTATCTTCAGAAATATTTGAATCAATTATTAATTGTGGTTGTTGATTTTCAACACTTGGTGATAATGTATTCATATTAGGTGAATTAAATGTACTATTTGGTGTAGTTATTGTAGGTAATGATCTTAAATAACCTGAACTAACAGGTGGTTTTCTATGATGATCCATCTTAACCATCATTAAACCAAAACTAGTACATAAAAAACATAAACTTGGTTGTAATGGATGTTGAACTAAACAATAAAATTTTGGATCTTTTTGATCTTTCCCATAAATTTGTGAATAATTTTCAACTGCAATACAATGTTTATCTAAAAATTCTTGATCAAAATTAATATTTGCTGGAATTCTATATAAAATACGTTTTTGTTTCTTATTTTCTAACATCATTAACCAACTAGGTATACAATTAGAACTAGTTACCATACATAAACTTTTCATAGAACCTTTCATCTTAACTAAATTAATTACTTTACCTGTAGTACTACTTCTTATTGCAATTGTCTTATCTGTACCTGTTGTTATTAAAAATCCACTATAAGGATCAATAACTAGTCCAACAATATTACCTTGACATTTAGTTTCAATATAATCAGCTTTATCAGTATCTAAATTCCAACCAATTAAATTACCATCTGTTGATGTAGTTATTAAACCAGGATATTTACTTAAAGGATCATCTCTTTGTATTGTTATCATATGAGTAATAGGTTTTGTATGAGCATTCAAAATAATCTTATTAATTACTTTACGTTGTTGATAATCCCAAAATCTAATAGAACCATCACTACATCCTATTGCTATAATTGGTTGTTTATATAAGAAATCAAAACATGTTATATTCTTATTATCTAATTGACTAGATTTAACTTCATCAAAGAAGAACATTAAAGAACTAACTTCATCATAACGCATCATTATAATTCTCATATCAGTTTGTAAAACAATACATTTTGGTGGTCTATTCATATTCATTCCTTTTGCTAATGAATTCATTGTACCCATTGATCTACTTGTATTACCTTCATCATCTAATTCTTCATGAATATTTCTAGTATTACTACTTGTATGATTTAAATCATTCTTCTCTTCATACATCATAAATCCATTCACTTGTCTTTTCTTCCAATATTCAACATGTTCATCATAGAATTTTACGGCTTTTAAATCTCCAATCTTTTCATTCTTTGTAAATAGTTCTTCATCATACCAATAAGGTAATTGTACATTTTTAAAGTTTTTATCTAATGTTCTATATAAATTAGTTTCTTCTCTTTTACTTTCAAACATTGAATTTAATGAAAAAGAATGTAACATATCATTTTGTAAATAATCAAATAAATAAATTGATCCTCTTTTATCTGCAAATAATACCCATGATTTAACAGGATGAATATCGCAATAATGTATCTTTAGATGAGGATAAAAATCGGATAGTACAGAAATATTTGGTGGTTCGTTGGCATCAATTAATCTAAAGTTATTATTTTCGGAAGACATTTTTTTTTTATTTTTTTTTAAATTGATGGATGTTCCACTTTTTGGTACTCTATTGTTGACAACTACAATTGTTGAGTGATAAAGTGGAGCAAGATAAGGGATGTATTATATAGTTCTTTAAGAGAAATATAATGATTGTCTTCATCGTAATCTAAACTTAAATTAAGGCAGGAAATGTCATATTTTCCATTTAAACAGGACTTGTAAATTTCCAAGTTGTCCTTATAAATTAATTCATGTAATTGTTTTGCAATAGCATATCTATTAGCTCTTGGATAGTCATGATATCCACTAACTCTTTCAATTGGTTTTAGTTTTGAAATTGCATCTGAAATTTCATTTGTAATTTCGTTGTATTTGTCTAAAACATTTTGTAATTTCTCTTTAAATTCTTCATTCTGACAAGTGTCAATCAATTTTGGAGCAATAATCTCTGAATCTACTCTAATTCTAATTTCTAAAATATCACTACAAAAATCTGAATCTATTCCATCTACTCCTTGTTCTTCTCCAATTTTCTTTGCGGCAATATCTAAACTATTCACAAATGTTGGGTGATGAGTTGGAATAACAGTAGGTACTTTTCTGTAATTGACAACTGCATGTCTTTGTTGTAAAGGATGTCTTAATGACATTCTGTCAACGGCAATCACAAAAGAACATTCATTTACAATATCAGCTAATGTTTCCTTTGGTATTCTAAACACGCCCTTTTGACCTACTTCTTCTTGTACCTTAATCATTTAGTCAATTCATTCACTATATATTTTTACTTACTGAAAAAAGAATATAAATAGTTCTATCCAATTTATTTTGTTTCTTCAATTCTTCTATTTTCAATAAAGTATTTAAAATAACTGTAACTCCAGTTTTATCGTCTAAACCAATATCCCCATCTAAGTTAAAATAGAGTTTATCATTCTCTTCTTTCCATTCAATGTTACTAGCTTCTTCTTCAGAATCAGCCAAATGATCACTATCTAAATGACACATTAACAAAACTCCATCTCTATTATCATTTTGATTAGTTGATTGAATTTTGTAAATCAAACCAGTGTCGTT
>CADWAF010005366.1:0-18722 GCA_902984215.1 Willaertia magna | reverse complement strand
AACATTGTTGCAGATGGAAATGGTAATTTCTTAGTTGCTTTATATTCATACACTGCAAATTCAATGTCAGCAATTCAAGAACATGAAGATCTTGGAGTTTTAGTTAATAAATATATTCCACCTGCAGATACTTTAGGATTAATTAAGAGAATGGGTGTTGTTAAAAGAATTGATGATAAAGGAAGAGTTAAAGAAGTATTTGAAGATTTAAGTGGATTACAATCTGGTGCAGTAAGTGAAGCACATGAACATAATGGTTATTTATATCTTGGTTCAGTTTTAAATCCGTATTTAACAAGAGTTAACAAATTCACTGGTTTACAATAAAGTGAGCACCCAAATGGTAAAAATAATAAACTTCTACGTTAAGTAAATTACTCTATAATGAATTTTATTTTGGTGGTGTGTTGCCTTTTAATAATTTACAAAGTTTTAATTTACGTAATGAAGTAAAAAATACATTAAAAAATTCTTTAAATTGTAAAATTACACATTTAGAACAATTTGTAATTGTAAAGGATGAAGTGAACAGATTATGGAAAATCTAACTATAATTTTTTACCTTTAAATAATGGTGAATTATAAAAGGAATTTAATAATACTAAATAGAACAATACTATTACAGAAGTAGTTGCTGGAGGAAGACATGTAGCAATTTGTGTAAATGATAAATATGGGTAATTGTTATGCTTTATTTAATGAAAATTCTGCAAAGTTTACCTTGTATGAAGAAAAGCTCATTATTCATTTGAAACCTAATTTACCTATCGTTTGTGTTAAAGTGTCAGATGAAATTATTGTTTATTGTTTTAAGAAAGCTGGAATGACGCAAACGAAGTCATTTGAAACAAAAAGACACAATCATAAAGAAAGAAGCTTTAATTTTCTTTGTGCAATAATTTTTGTTTTAGACAGACATATAAATTTCTTTTTAAAAGGAAAATTATTTTTTTAGTTGTTATGGTTTCTATTCATCATTTCAATTTATGCTAAAGATTGTAATGTTGTTTTTAATATATACTGTAAAGCAGTTGGAAAATTGTTACAATTAATGTATATTAATTTACCTTTTTTTGGTAATTTTAATTGTGGAGCAGTTGGATTTTTATTTGCTGAAATTTAAAATTTGCGGTACATTCTTTTAATTAAAAACCATGTTCATTCCCCAATTTTAGTAAATTTATTAAATTCAATTTACAAATAAATTATTACATTCCTAACTAGTGCTTTTCTTTACAAAAAAATTTCAAAGTCACATTGAAATTCCTGCAGCGTTTTCTCGTTTTCTGTTCCATAAATTGAAACTGTCTGTCCCAGAATATTAACACTTGGAACATAAGTCACATTTGAATTACCAAATTCAATCCACTCTCCAACATGAAACGTTTTTAATTTACAATTATAAACACTAAATTTCATTTTCGCTTAATAATCTTTAGCAGATAAATCTACAAATCCAAAAATCTCTCTTTCTTTACAATAAGCTTCTGCATTTTCAATTTTATTATTTATTTCACTTTCTTTTAAATTTGTCAAGTCAACTTCCATTACAATACAATCTCCAGATTTAAATTCATATGAATAACCAACACCATTAGAAAGAAGATATGGAACTTGTCCGTTGGGTTTTGTAATTATTTGTTGTGATCCAATTATAAAAGCAGCTCCATAACTTAAAGTGTTCCAACTAATCACATCATTTCCTGATTGATTGTTCCAAGGAAAGAAATATTTACTTTCAACCCCAATCATTACTTTAAAAAAATTTTTTGTTCTTTTTGGGTTATATTCATTTAATTTGAATATTGTTTTATATAAATTTCCTTTTTTAAATTCTTTTTTTGAACAAATTGTAATGAATTCTCCATGTTTTGGTTCTTTTACAACGGTAAGGGTTTTGTTATCATTTGAAATGGAATAAATATCATTGTAAAGGTTTTGGTCATAAAATGGAATAGAAGTGTTAAATGTGTAATTTAAATAGTTTTCAATTAAATATTGTAAAGTATTTTTATAATTAATTTCTCTCTCTTTTTTTTGATAATTTTCAATTTCTTTTATTGCAAAGATTTTTACACAATTCACAAAAAAGTAAAGAATTATTTGTGTATTGCTCATTATACTGTTTCGATAATAAAAATAATGAAATTACATTTTTAAAAGGAAGAAAAGTAATAATGTTAATAAAGAGTTCCGGTGGCAAATGATTGATTGTGCTTAGAGACATTTTTTTTTCTTCTGTGAAAAGTGAATAACTTTGTAAAGCTCTTGTCAACAATACCTTTGTAAAAACTGTCCAAAAACTTTTCAAAAAAAAATGTCAGAAGAAGAATCAAAAGAAAAGATTTTTAAAAAAAGAAAAAAATTATTGGAACATGAATTGACAATAGATATTTTATTTGAAATAATTAAATATTTTAAAGATATTAAAGATTATTTAAATTTAGCTCAATTAAATAAATATTTTTATAAAATCATGTTATTACGTAGCGATAATTATTTATTTGATAAATTTGATGAAATTTTATATAATTATAATAAATTATATTTATCATTTGATTTGGAAAGTTTACCAAATTATTTATTGAAATTAAAAAAATTAACTTTTATGTTTCCAACAGAAATTTTATTAAATTTAAAAACACTTTTAATTTATGGAAATTTAAAATTGAATAATGACTGTTTACAAAATTTACAAAATTTAAATACTTTACATTTTATTAATAACGATACATTAAATTATAATTGTTTAAATAATTTACCTAATTTATCAGAATTAAAATTAAAATATTGTGAAAGTAAAGAAAAAGGAAATTTTTTTAAAAATTTACCTAATTTAATTAAATTAACAATCATTAAAACTGCAATGATTAATGACAGTGATTTTATTGATTTAAATAACTTAATAAAATTAACTCTTAATGGTTGTAAAAGTGTTGAGGGGAGTTGTTTACAAAATTTAACAAAATTACAAAAATTAAATATTATTAATTGTAATAATATTAAAGATGATAAAATAATAAATTTAACTAAATTAAATATTAATCATTGTAATGACTTTAAAGGAAGTTGTTTACAAAATTTATTAAAATTAAAGAAATTAACTTTTAAAAATGATTTTTTAATTACTGATTATTTAAAAAATTTAATTAATTTAAAATATTTAAATATTAAAATTTACGATAATAAACTATTTGATTTAAATCTTTTACAAAATTTAACAAATATAAAAACTTTAAGATTACATAGTTTATTTTTAGAAATATTTTTAATAATTTTAAAAAACTAAAGGAATTAAAAATTATTGATCTTGTCAGTGAAACAATAAATACTTTAGAAAATTTAAATCAATTAAAAACGTTATATCTTGATTTGGAAGGAAATTTTTTTAATTTAACTAATTTGCAAAGTTTGTCATTAAGTTTTCTCGACGATATATTTTATTGTGAAGATTTAAAAAATTTACAAAAATTACAACTTGTTTGTTTAGAAATTGATACAACGGACAGTGAACAACAATTAATTTTAAATAAATTGACTATTTTAAAAATAGATCACTCAAAATTTTACCCAAATGATAACTTTACAACTTTAAATAACTTTAGAAATCTTGTAAAGTTATCGGCTATTGATACTAAAATAATAGATAATGATTTAATAAATTTAAAATGTTTACAATCTTTAAATATCAGATGTTGTGATAACATAACAGGAGAATGCTTTGTAAATTTTAATCAATTACAAAAATTAGATATTTCATATTGTAAAAATATCAATTTTAATAATTTACAATATTTAAAAAACTCATTAAAAGAATTTAGTGCAAAGGAAACAACAATTACAGATAAAGATCTAAAATGTTTAGAACATTTAAGATTTTTAGATTTAACTTGTTGTACTTTATTTTCAGGAGAATTTTTGTTGACAATGAAATATTTAAAAAAATTTAATTATTTATTTGAAGATACATGTTACAATTCGTAAAAATGAAATTATAAAAATAAGAAAAAAAATTAAAGATGGATCTAAATGCATTAAATACAGTTAAAGATAATTTCTTTTTTAGAAGAGTGTTTTATTAATAATTTTAATGGAAATCAATTCCTTTTTTGAAAATTTAATGTTTATAGTCTAATAAATATTTCAACCATAAATACTTTATTTTATAAAGAGAAGAATAAATCAACTTGTTCATTAAAATTTAATCCTTAAAATAACATGAAACAACAGTAAGTGGTTAAATCTACTTTGTAAACGTACATTAATTATAAATAGATCTTTTTACATCATTATTATAAGATTGTGGTACAGCAGATACAATATATCCATTCTTTCCAATAGCCACTCTTAAAAATTTATTACAATCAATTTGATAAATAATTGCTAAATGTAATTTTTTATTTATTTTACTTTCTTTTAAGGTATATCCAAAATAATTATAATTACCATTTAAAATTATATTTTTAATAAAGTCTGAAATTTCATTTGGCGCCACATTAAATTTTTGTGTAAATTGTTCTGCATGTCTTTCTAAAATGTGAATTAATCCAGATGAAGAATTTCCCTTTTCTAAATAGATTTCAATTTGTTTTAATTTTTGTTTACTATTACTGTTTATTTCATTGTAATGTGTGAAATAATTTATAATGTGATCCAAATTGTGTATTTCTTCTATTGTTTCAGTAAGTGTTATGGTCCATAATGGAATAGGCAAGATCTTCTTTTGCATATTTTTTTCCTGAATTAATAATTTAATTAAGGACCTACCACACTGAAGCAGCAATATGCCATGCAATTTCAAAACTGATGAAATCCTAAGAAACTACTATGATAAGAAAAATCCTAATAACTGAGAAGTATAATGAAATTTTAATTATTTTATCTAAAATAATTTTTTAAATATTTTTAACTATATTAATTTTTTATAAAATTAAATCAAAGGCTTTAAAGTTTATAAATATTTGCTTAAATAAATATTTGTATTTCAATATTTTATAAATTATTAAAGTTATTATTGTTAACAAATAATAAGCTTTAACTTTGAAACGTTTATTTATTAAATTATTATTTATATGAAATTATTATTTAATAAGAATTTTTTTCCACCAACTTTTCTTAGAACACAATCAGATTTTACAATAAACCAATCAGATTTTAAAACATTATTGGATTTTACAACACTATTGATTCGGCACTTTTTAATTGACACTTGAATGGTATTTTCTAAACATGGAAATTCAACGCGTTAGGAATCTCACACTTGGGTATGTAATAAGCTAGCATCGCTATCCATAACTATAACTAATAGTCCACATTATCAAAAAAAAATGTTGCTTTTTCAAATGTGTAAGTAATTATGCAAATAACAATCAATTTATTTTTTCAGTAATTCACTACATTTTTCTGTTTGCTATTTCATTATTGGCTATAATATTAACTGTTAATTGCCAACTTGTTAGTAATACAGTTACTATCCAAGATGTTTCAGGAAATGGAATCAACAATTATCCATTACAAATTGGCAGAGCATTCATTAAAGGAGAAGTTAAAACAGCACCAGGTGTTTCATTCAATGGTACTATACTTCCTTCACAATCTCATGTAACAATTCGTTATGATGATGGATCAGTAAGATTTGCAACTGTTTCTACTGTTTTACCACGACTATCAAGAAATGAACAAGGAATTTTAACATTCTTTCCTTATTCCTCCATGCCACCAAAAGATGAATCTTGTTCCATTAATGAATTGATTAATCAATTCCCAAACTTGGATATTAAAATCACATTAAATGGAAACGCAACAACATCTTTTGTAAGTGCAAAAGAAATGATTAATAAGGGATATTATCAGTGGGTTACACAAGGATCTGTTCGTTGTGAATTACTTGTTGCTGATCATTTGACAAGAGGAGCCGATTTTGGTTTAAATGGACCAAAATCTTTTAGACCAATCTTTCACTTTAGTTTCTGGAGAACTATTAAAACTGTTAGAGTTAGAAGTGTTTTAGAGAATTCTAATTTAGATACTTTACAAGATGTTGCTTATAATGTCACTATTTCACATGGTGTTACAAATCCAACTGTTCTTTATTCACAAAATAACATTAATCACATCTTTGGTACTAGATGGACAAAAGTCTTTTGGTTTGGTGATAATATTCCAGAATTAAAGGTGAATATTAATCATAACGTTACTTACTTGGCAATGACTAATATGTTTCCAAATTATCTAGCTAATCTTACCTTGACTGAAGCTCAAAGAACGACTTATTACAATAATTGGCTTGCTAAACCAAAAGGTATTTTCGAACCTGGAATTTGGCAAAAGTATCAACCCACCACTGGAATGCGAGATGATATTGGTAAGTTTTAAATTAGTTGCTTTTAATTAATTGTAATCTTGTATCATAGGACCAATGCCTGCTTGGAAATCTTCTTGGTTGGTTATGGGTGATTGGAGATTTAGAGAAATTTCACTTACCAGTGCAGATCTAGCTGGCGCTTGGAGTGCACAATTTAGAGAAGTTGATCCAGCATTAAAGTTTGATAGAGAAATGAATGTTTCAGCTGTTGGAAGACCAATTTCTGTTAATGCTCATCCAAAATTATGGTTTCCAGATAATAATGGTTTTTATGCTGGAGCTCTTAAAGTCCCACGTTTACCACGAGCTGATTGGTAAGTATCTAAGTTGATTAATAGGTTGTCAATTAATTGATATTGTTTTTTATAAAGGCATTTTGATGCAGCTCATCAACCTGATCCATTCTCTGTAGCTTACATGTTAACAGGTGATTTTTATTATTTAGAAGGATTACAATTATGGGCAGCTCTTTCAGCAACTAGAATGCCAAGTGGTCAACATGGAAGAGGAAAGGATGGTTATGCTGGAATTACTGGTAAGTTTTTTTGTTTTATTATTGAACTTTTTGTAATCTATTTTTCACAGATCAAGTAAGAGGAAATGCATGGACTATTCGCAGTCGTGGTTATGCAGCAATTCTATCACCTGATGGCACACCTGAGAAACGTTATTTCATGCAAATAATGGATGATGCTTTAGCATATTGGGAAGGTCAAAGAGGCGTCACAGAAGGATCCATCTATTTAAAACATCCAAATAGGTTATGGGCTGAAGCTAATACTAAATTTGATTGGTCACCTCTTCGTTTCTGGGGAATAGAAACCAATACAAAGAGAGCTTCCATTTGGCAAGAGGCTTTCTTATTAACTACTTTTGGAATGTTAAGAGACATGGGATTTCATGTAGAACCAATCTTAAAGGAATACAGCAAGTTATTAACAACACAAATTAATGTTCCTGGATATGATCCTAGATATATGTGTTATTACTGGGCTTATACCATGCATAATAATTTAACTTGGTATAAAACATGGAATGAATTTGCTTCTGAAAATGATGCCCTTCAATATTCATCCTCTCTTGAGGCAATTAAAGAATTTAATAATGGATTCTTTTATGCAGTAGATGCCACATGTGCTGCTTCATTCCTTACTTCTTATCCTAAAGGTCCTGAATTATGGGAATTTTTGAAAAGTAACGTTTTTGATAGACGTGATTATTCGACATCTTATACTAGATCATTTATTATCTATCCAAGAAATTTCTTTAGTCCAGTATTTCCAGTTACAAGTATTCCTCCACCGTTACCACCGTCACATGGTAATAGTACAACTTCCGGTGTCGAAAGCTTGATTAATTCATTATCATTCATTGCTTTACTATTGGCAATTTTGTGTGTTTTTACACTTGCAGTTTTGTAATAAAACTTTAATCTTGTTTGTGTTTTGTGTGGTTTCAAAGTATGTGCACATTGGCGGGATTTGAACCCAGGGATTCTACCAAAATCTTTGTAAAAAACTGGTATTATTAATACCAAAAAAAAATGTCGAAAGCGATTACTATTAAAAACATTCCTGAATTTTTACACTATTTCAATAATGGGATTTCCGAAGATCAATTAAATAATTTAGAAATTACAAATTTATATGCTCGTGTATGTAAAGGAAGAACACCAGAAGATGTAATTTATTTAACAAATAGTGGTGATGATAGAACTTGTTTTTTAATGGGAGCTGATGGTTTACTAAAATGTTTACAATTATTTAAAAAAGGATATAATAATTTATCAAATGAAGAAAAACATGACACAAGTTTAGAATTCTTTCATTATTTAGGTTTTGAAAAAAAGTTTGTCACTCTAAAATTAGAAAGTGGATTTAAATATGAATTAATGTTAATTGACAAAAATAAATTTGAACAAGCGTCAAAAACTACAATTGAACCAGCAGATTGGTCTGGTGTATTTACTTTATTAGAAGAATTATTCCCAGAACTTTATCCTTTCATCTTACCACATAGACAAGCTTTAGAAAATACAAGTTTTGAAACTTTCCAAAAAGAAGCTAATTTTGATTTTGTAGAAGTGAAAATCTTTGGTTGGGATCATCCTAATTATTTAGATGGTAAAAAGATTTTATTAAAAAAGGAAGAATTAATGAAGAAGGGATTAACATTATTTGAAGTTAGATCTTTCTTTTATTTTGAGATGGGAATGAGGGAATTATTTAAGGGAGATGGTTTTACGTGGACGGAAAGTGGTGAGAGAGGATTTAGAGAATATTTAACTGGAAATATAGCTAGAGAATTTATTAAAGATGATATTCATGTTATTTCTTTAACTATGTAAATAATTACTCTAATAATCTTTTTAATTTTGTGGTGTTTGATTTTCTTGATTTGTTTGGAATGCATATGTCTCTTCTTACATTTATAATTCCTCAATAATGGAATCCAAAGAGCTTTTCTATTTTCCTACGTATTAAAAAACCTTAATTCCTTGTAGTCACTATCGCAAGCAACCTTACCTAATTTAGTAGATTGTTGTCATTATCTTTTTATGACTTCAATAAGGATAATAAAAATTATTCATTAGTTTGTCTTGTAGTTTTAATTAAATGATTTGAATTTTCATCAATCTTCATTCCATTTAATGTTTCTGAAACAACATCAATTTTATTTGAAATTAAATTCCAAATTATTTCATCTACAGTTCCTTTCATAAATAAATATTTAACATCAATTTCATTCTTCATTCCAATACGATGACATCTGTAAAATTATTGTAAAATAATTATTGTAAAATAATTAAAATACAAACTTACCTATCTTCACATTGTTCTAACGTTCCAGGATTCCAAAATAATTCAGCAAATACCACTGTCTGACATGGAATAAAATTTAATCCATAACCAGCTGCTGAAATTGATAAAATCCCAGCAATACAATTATCATCTTCTCTATATTTATTACAAAGATCTTGACGTACCCTAGTTGGTGTAGTTCCATCTATTCTTATATAATTCCAATTTATTTCTGGATTTTCCCTTAAAAATAAATTAATTTCATTTTCAATGGCATCTAACATTTTAGAATGATGTCCAAATATAATGAATTTTTCACCTTTTTCTAATAATGTTCTTACATAATTTCTTACAGGTTTAAGTTTAATTCTTGATGCAAATGTATATTGTTGGATTAATTCTAAATTATTATCAAAATCTCCAATTTTTATACGTTTCTTTTTGTTTTTTTGATTAAAATTATATAACCAATTGACACTAGTGTTATAATCGAGGATATCTTCATTTCTATTTAAATTAAGCATATGATTATTTGATAGATCAATTAAATATCTATTTTTAGAAGGTAAATCTAATACATCTGCTTTTAATCTTCTAATCATTAAACTATTTGTTAATATTAAATTTAATTCAGATAGTAAACGATTACCTCTATAATCTGCCATTGTAAAGAATGTAGCTTGTAAATCACAATATCTTTCTCCAAATTCATATTTCTTTAATTGAATATAATTTGGAACAACTGCTTTCAATTGAGTATATAATTCTATTGGTCTACTTGGTGTTCCAGTACCACTTAATAAAAATACTCTTTTAGAATTATTTAATATAGGCAATATACGTTTTACTTTTTGTGTAACATCATTCTTTAATTTATGTGATTCATCTCCAATTACAACTTTAAATTGATTAAAAAATTTATTTTCCTTTTTATCTGTAGAAATATTTTTAGCTAATAAATCATAAGAAATAATATAAATTAAATAATGATTATTATTATTATTTTGTAATTGATTTAAATGTTCAGAACTTTCAATTAAACAAATAAATGGTTCAATTGTATTATTGTCAATTATTTGTTCCTTTTTATCATTCTTTCTTTTTCTTCCTCTCTTTTTCTCAACATTTATTTCAATATTACCGTCACCTTCAACAGCATTTAACTTTTTATTTTCCTCATCTTTTCTTTCTTCTTCCTTTCTAATCTTCTCAAATAATTGAAATTGTTTCCCAAAATTATTTTCTAACCAATATTTATCAATCCATTTATTTAATTCACTTTTCCAATTATTTGTTAAACTACTTGGTGTAACAATTAAAACAGGCCAATCTTTCTTAAAATAGCAAGCCATCCCAATTGCTTGAATAGTTTTACCTAAACCCATTTCATCATATAATAAAATTCTACCCATTTTAGAAATTGAAAATAAAATTCCTTCTTTTTGAAAAGGCATTAAATGATGATATAAATGACTTGGTAAATGATCTCTTAAATTTATTTTTGAAATGTCAACTGTATTTAAATTATAATATTCTAATAGTTCAAAAGCAAATTCAGGGATTGTATCAATTGTTAAATCTGGGAAAGTTTCTTTTAAGATTGTAATTAATTCATGATAGTAAGAATATTTATAGAAAAGTAAAATATTTCCATTTTCATCAATTTCATCAAATTCAAATGGATATAAATATTTTATTTCATTGTAAACGTTTGGATTTAATCCTGATTTTATTGTCATTTTAATTAAAAAATTTAATTTATTTTCATTATTATTTAAATCTTTTATAATTTCAAAATAAATACTTGTATTTTTCTTTTCTTCTTTTTGTGTATTCATTGCTTTCATTCTTTGAAAGAAATGTTTTTTTGATTTATTTTTAAAATAAAATGGATTGAATAAATTAGAATGATAATTTTTATAAATAAATGTTGCAGTATGATTAAAATTGTTATTATTGATCTGTTGCAGATTATTATAACGTTGAATATTAGTATATAATGATGAAAGCTTGTTGTTAGTCTTTTGTCCTCCAAGAGATTTTGTAAATAAAGAAATTATTCCGCCATTGTTGTTGGCGTTGTTATTGCGTAAAAGACATTTATGCATTTTTTTTTTTACTCTAAAAACTGGAAGTGCCTATCGGAAATCTTTGGCGCCGCAATTTTTGATTGAATACATTGCAAAATAACTCTTCAGTTTTGACTGAAAGTGTATTTGTTAACAAAAGTTTGTTGTTAACAGCTAGATGCTGAAATGGTTTGTGAAATAATTCTTGTTGTAAATATTATTTGAAGCATCACGTCATATATCGCTTCAAGTGCTTGGTGGAATATCAAAGAAAAATTTTGAAAAAAAAAATCTAAAAAATTTTTAACAAAAAAAAAATGGTCCACTCGTTAAAGCCATCTTCTCCATCATCACTTTTGCCGAATGGCCTTGACCACACTAACAGCAATAATAACGAGAACAGTAATAATGAGAAGAACAATAGTAAAAGTGACTATAAAGAAGTATTAAAAAGAAAAATGGATGAAGAATTTAATCATTCCATATTAAATTTACGTAAAGAAATTCAATTAAAAAAAAGAAAAATGGATAAACGTGAAAGCGTAATTTACAACGCGAGAGGAAAATTTTGTCAATTTCAAAAGCCAATGCCACTTTTCTTTCAAGATATCATCGCTCAACAAGAAGATAATAACAATTCAATTACAATAATAAAAAAAACAAAACATTATAGTCAATCTAGAAAGAAATTACCTAGTAAAGAATTACAATTAGTTAGATTATCTACAGAATTAGATTTATCAAATTTATTAATTGATAAATCTTATTTTTCACATTTAATTTCAGTTACAACACAATTTAGAAAATTACTTTCAATTGAAAGAAATCCACCTATTGATAGAGTTATTGATTCAGGTGCTGTACCTTATTTAATTAAATTTTTAGATATTAAAAATATTTTAAAATATGTAAATTTAAATTCGAATGATTTGGATTTATTGGAAAAATCAAATATTCCAATTTATGAAAAATTAATAAATGAAATAAATGAAATAAAAAAGGAAGAAGAAATTAAAAAAGAAGAACAAATTAAAGAAGACAATAATAAAGAAAAAGATAAAGAAGATGATAAAAAAGAAGAAATTAAACAAGAAGATAATAAACAAGAAGAACAAATTAAAGAAGAAAAAGATAAAAATGAAATAACTAAAGAAGAAGAAGATAAAAAGATGGAAGAAGCTAAAGAAGAAACTAAGAAAGAGGAAATGGAAGTAGATAAGGATGAAAAGAAAGATGATGTGAATAAAAAAGAAGAAGAAGAAGAACAAGAGAATAAAGGAGGAGAGGAGGATATAATTAAAAAATTAAAAAATTCATTTGTTTATTATTATTCAGATTTAAAACCAACAGTTACAAGAAATCAAATATATAATTTACAATTTGAAAGTACGTGGTGTTTAACAAATATTGGTACGTTTATTATATGCTTTTCTAAATATTTAAATTATAATTTATATTTAAATTATTTTGTAAAATAATAATTATAGCTTCAGGATCTTCTGCACATACACAGTTTATTGTAGCTTCTAATGCAGTTCCATATTTTATTGAATTATTAAAATCTGAAAATCGAGATGTATGTGAACAAGCAATTTGGGCATTAGGTAATATTATTGGAGATTGTGCAAATTTACGTGATTACGTTTTAAATAAAGGAGCAATGAAGGTATTAATTAATTATGCATGGCCAATGGCATCACAATTCTTAAGCGTTACAAGAAATTTTACATGGACATTATCAAATTGTTATAGATATAAACCAACACCAGATTGGGAAATGGTTAAAGATGCATATCCATTATTATGTCAATTATTATATAATATAGATGATGAAGTATTAACTGATGCTTGTTGGGCTTTTTCTTATTTAACTGAAATACCTGGAACAATAAGTATTGTTGTTGGAACGAAAGGCGTTTTAGAAAAGATTTTATTGTTAGGAAAACATAACTCTGCTGCAATTGCAACGCCAGCTATTCGTACAATTGGTAATGTGGCAACTGGTATGGATACTGAAACTCAATCTTTATTGGATTTGGGTGTTTTAGATTTATTGAAAACTACTTTACATCACACAAAGAGATCTATAAGAAAAGAATCTGCTTGGACAATTTCAAATGTAAGTTTTTATTGTAATCATATGATTGTAAAGTATTAATTATTTATTTGTAAGATAACGGCTGGTAGTCAAAGTCAAATTAAAGAAGTAATTGATAGTGGAATTTTAGAAACTGTTGTAAATCATTTAAAGACACAAGAATTTGATGTCGCTAAAGAATGCGCTTGGGTTATTAGTAATGCATTAAGTGGTGGAAGTAAAGAAGATATTAAACGAATTGTAAACACTTATGATGTCATTGAAGGTTTCTCAAAATTCTTAGATGTTAAAGATGTAAAAATTTTAATGGTTTCCTTAGAAGGAATAGAAAATATTTTAAGAGCATATAGTATGGATAAGAATGAAGAAGAATATAATGAATTAATTGCAAAGATGTTCCATCATTGTGTTGATGCAAAAGTTCAAAAGTTACTTGGACATTCGAATAGTGAGATTTATGAAAAAGCTACCGTTATTAATTCTTATTTTAATGGAGATGAAGAAGAAGATGATGATGTTCTTTTAAATGATGGACCACCTCAGTTTGAGTTGGAAGGAACAAATCCATTTCAAAGTTTTTCTTTTTCTTTTGGTAGTGCAAAACCAATTGTTTCTACATCTACTACCACTAACACTGAAGCTAACGGTGAATCTAAAAAAGAAGTAGAAGATGTGATTATGACTGACAATAATAAAATAACAACAACTAGTAACAGTAACGTTGAAGAAAAGAAAGAGGAAAATAATGAAACAACTACAGAAGAAAAAGCAAGTAGTAGTGTGACACAATTAAACTAAACAATAAAGGGTTTTTTTGTACAAATCAATTAAGGCACTTTCCACAATATATTAAGGCAACGATACCAGTAAATTATTTACAATTAAAAAAAAATTGACAAATACAATGAGCGAATGTAGTAAATATAATGAGGGTACCCCTTACTCTCCTTTTGAGTTCGGAAAACAAACGTTTCATTCTAAAGATCACGGAAAAGTTGTGGTAACAGTTTCTCGTGAAGCTTACACTCCAGGTTGGTCTTATAACATGACTGTTAAATTTACAGGTTTGGATTTTGAACACTGTTTCTTTGCAAAAACAAGAACAATTGAAGAGAATGATATGGCTGTGGAAACTGTTAATTTTATAAATTACAATGGAAATCTCTTGTTTACTTTTAGTGAGGCATTAGGTGGAAATACTCAAAGAAAAGAAAGCAGTTTTGATGAGGCAAGAGAATTAATGAAAAATCTACTTTTTTCTTTAGGATTTGAAAGTGATTATTGTGGTTTACAAAATTTGGTTCAAAAAGTGGCAAAAGAAGAAGTGTTAAATGTATTTCGTTTTCTTTTCACTTGTAGTGAATAAACAATTTCGAAAATCGGCAACTAAATAGAATGAATTCACACAAAAGTAGAGGGTGAAGCTATTCAAATGCAAATTCAAATTAGGTAGATAAAGAAGGCAACAAAAAGCTGTCACCGTCCAATCTTTTACAAAATAGCGCGCTCGAATAAATATAAAAGGCAAAAATTAGGCCAAAATACTCATGTAACAGCTTATAAATATACTTTTTTATTAAATCACAAGTCAAATGTCAAATATTTTATTTTTAATCAATCAACTGGATATTATGATCAAGAAAGAAATTTAGAAAGATTTAAATTATTATTTATTGAAGATTTAGCAAATTTATTTAAAAATAATGATTGTAATAAACAACAATTATTAAGCTTTAAATATATTCAAGGTATAACTCCAAGTTACGGTTATTTCGGTTACTCCCCAATTTTAAATGGTGAACGACTAGCTCAAATTATAATTGATTTTCAAAAAATAACTTCTTTACAAAATTTAACAGTTACTTCTTGTTGGGGAGAATATTTAAATAAATTTGCAGATGAAATGGCAAAACTTTGCGATAAAAATATTTTTAATAATTTAAAGAAATTAAAATTAAATTGTGGTG
Source organism: Willaertia magna (assembly GCA_902984215.1). NCBI lineage: Eukaryota > Heterolobosea > Eutetramitea > Acrasida > Naegleriidae > Willaertia > Willaertia magna. The sequence continues at coordinate 3,423 of CADWAF010005366.1, read as the reverse complement.
ATACGTTTGATGAAAATTCTTTTTACAATTTTTTAGAAAAATTAAATGAAACAAAAGTTGTAATTAAATCTGAAGATTTTACTTTAGTAAATTATAATGTAGCAACCGCTTACAAAATGCTTACAAAATCAAATATTTATTTTAGTGGAAATCTTAAAATTAATTATGCACATTATAATACTGAAGATTATGTTCAAAAATTTGATATTGTAAAGTTTTTAGAAAATTTACAACGTTCTTATAAATTATTTAGTTTAAAAATAGCTGACTGTGACTTTTATACAACAACAAATCAATTAGAAAAATTATTTAATTTTAAAAATTTAACAACATTTGAATGTATAAATACAACAATTAAGAAATATAATGATGATGGAACTGAAACAATTCTTACAAAAGAATTTTTTGATAGTTTTAAATTTCAAAAATTAAAATTAATTAAATTAGAAAAATTAAATTTAAATGAAATTCCAAATTCATTAAATAATTTAAATTTAAATCAACTTAGTTTAGCGAATAATAAAATTGAAAATATTAATAATTTAAATTTACAAAATAATTTATTTATAGATATTCAGAATAATAATATTAAAGATATTTCAATTTTAAATAAATATAGATATATTAATTTATTAAATAATCCAATTTTACAAAATAAAAATATTGGATTTTACAATAATACTTATTTCTTAATTGACAATAAAGAAATTTTATTTAAAAAATATTTTCAAAATAATTTAATGGAATTATATTTATTTAATTATATGCAATTTGTAAAAGTTTTAAAAAAGAAAAATTCTAAAAATTCTAAAATTCCAATTTTATCAAATAGTAAAGCTTTTTTACAACTTTTAAATTTATCTAAATTTAATGATCAATTAAAAGATACATTTTATGAAACTGCATTAAATAATTTAAAATTATTTAAATTTTATTTAAATATTTTATATACTGAACCAGAAGAAAATCCTTATTCAATTAAGGGAATTGGAGCTGTAGTACAAGTAGCTATTCAAAATTGTGAAAATAATAATGATTGGTTAATTATTTCATTAAATTGTAATTTAAAGAATGGTGAAGGTTTTATTGTTGAGGAAATTAGTGTATGGAATAGATGTGATATTACATTAGAGAAAATTAATTATATTTTAAAAAATTGGAAACAAATGGTTATTAAAAAGTAAATAAAGTTATATGTTGTGTTTTACAATCGCATTTCTCCCTTACCTACACTTAATTCCCGCCTTTTTTACTTAGCTTACTTAAAATTAATTTTTCAATGAAAAACTGGAAAATAGTTTTAAATTAATTTTTAAAAAATGTCAGAAAATAAAGTGGAATCGGAATCAACATCAACTTTTTACTTTTTTCACAAAGGAGATACTTTTAAATTAATTATTCAAAATAATAATACCACGCTTTCCAGTACTAATACTTTACAACAACAACAAGTAGCTCATCACCAAGTTCAATTATTTTCAACAAGTTCCACAATCTTTTTCAATAAAAATCATGACAATAAAGAAGACAATAAAAAAGTTTCATGGATTGAAAATCGTACTTATTTAGATATTGAAAATGTTGAACCAGTTGATAGACAGTTAATTAAACAACCAGAATTATTATTTGAAATTTCAAATTTTTTAAATCCATTAACTGAAATATTTCCAATATTAAGATTAGTTTGTAAACAATGGAATGAATGGATTTTAAAACATGATTTATTTATTACAAAATATAAATCTGAACTAAATATTTTAAATAACACAGTTTACAAAAATTTAAATATTCTTCCCTTTTACTATTTAAAAAGAAAACACTTTGAATTAAAATATAATTTAACAGATAATGAAAACAATGATGATAATGTTAGTGAAAATGACAAGAAATTACTTTATTTCTTAAACGAACAAGATCAATTAAATTTAGTAACCATTTGGAAACAAGTTGTCATTAAAAAAAAAGAACAAGGAGAATATGACGATAATTCAAATTGGAAATATCCAGTTTATGAAAGAAGTGAAAAAACAAAAGAAATGAGACAATTATTAATTAATCATTTATTTGTTTTAAATTATGATGCTGAAGACAATTATTATGGCAAAGATCAAGTAAAAAAAACTGAAATTTCAACAATTTTATTTAATATTAATGGAAATGGAAATTATTTGATTACAAATTTAGATTATACCTATAATTTACCTAAATATGGAGAAGGTTATACTTCTTGCTACATTACAATTACATTCGTTGACATGGAAAATAGTTTAAAACATTTAGAAACTGATATTGACAATAATTCTGATAATGAATCAAGTGACTTTGACGAATCAAGTGATGAAGAAGAAAATAAAAAGAGAAAAAGTATAAATAAAAAGGACAAAAAGAATACAAAGAAAAAGAGAAGTCAAAAGGAAGAAGAAAACAATGATTGTCAACAAATGGATGAACATTTAAGTAATAATAATACAAGATTGACTATTGAGGTATCTAGATATTACAATGATTATTTTAGACCAAAAATTAATGTTGATAAAGTAATGTTAAAGAAAGCAATGAAATTTGTTGGATTGACAAGCGATTATGTTGACAATAATATTTGTGTAATGGATTTTCACATGTTTATTTCTACACATGTTGCTTTTTATTTGGAACTTTTTGAAAGATATTATTTGAATGATTACGGGGATGTCTATGGATTATACCATTATTAAATTTTATTTATCTTTACTATCGATTATTTATTAATTGCTCTCTTTTTTGATTGCTCTGTGATCCTGCCTTCCATTATGTTTATTGTAAAAATTCCAAGTTCATTAAAACTCTAATTAAACCTTTCCCTCTTTATTTAACCGTTAAAAACAAAATTATAATTTTGTTTATAAAAAATTACAGCCGTAGGAATAGATTCAATAAACCCCGGAAGGAAAACATTTAAACGACCCTATTTGTTTAACCACAGCACACATAACAAAAGACATAATACTAACATCTAGGTTTCTATTCCCCACATATAGATTCAATAAACTTGGTAGGAATTATTAAAACGACACTATTTGATTTCAACAACTTGACTACAATGAAAATGTATATTAGTAAAGTAATTTATCTCAATGTAGATTTATGACAATTATTGTCCACTTTATCAAATGTCTTTACATTTTGAATTTTATATCAAATATTAACACAATTACAGAAAATTATGTTGTTCCTTTTTTAAACTTTTAATTTACAAAGAAGATGAATGAAATACTATAAATTGAAAATTGAAATTACAAAGTCACAATTCATCAACAAAAAAATTAATTTACAATGCGTTTCAAAGTTGTAGCATTAGCTGTACTTTTGAGTGTACTATTAAGTTTTGTTTTTGCCAATAGTAAACCAGCAGCACCATCCAAGACTGACACTTATGGTAAACAA
>CADWAF010005313.1:0-101802 GCA_902984215.1 Willaertia magna | reverse complement strand
TGGTTTAAGTTTTGTAACAAATTAAGTGTAATATTTGGACAATATTGAATATACAATTTTCTTAAATTAAACAGTTCAAAATTAATATCTAATAAATTATTACAATCTCTTAATCGTAAAACTTTTAATTGTTTTAGATTTACAAAATATTTCCCTGAAATATCACAGTTTGATAATATCAATTTAGTAATGTTATTTAAATTTAATAAACTTTCTCCTTTAAAATTAGGGCATTGAAATAAGCATAATTTTTTTAAATTAGTTAAGTCTTTAACCCAATCATCATTTAATTGTTTATTCCATCCAATGGTTAGTGATTTTAAGTTTTTTAAATTTAATAATGTATGTTTTGTTAAATAGCGTCCGGCCATGGAATAAAGTTTTTCTAAATTTGTTAATCTTATTAAATATTGTTCAGGTATATGGGAACTATTTAAACTTTTTAAATTTGTGAAATTTTCTAATACATGAAAATTTGCCTTTTCAAACAAACATAAATGTTTTAATTTAAAAAGATAATCTGGGACATTCTTTAAGTCAAAAAGTTTATACTTTAAAAGATCACCAAACTGATTAAATAAATAATTATCCTTAATTAATAATAAATCGTAAAAATATTTATTGATTTGTGCCAAGTGAATATAATCCACATAACTTAAATATTTAATTATTTCTGATAATGTTTCTTCTGTAAATAAATGTTCCAAAAGAGTTTTCATGAAACGCAATATAACGTGGGGAATGCAGGTATTTTTTCTAAAACCAATACTAGGCCTAGCATTGAAAAGGTTTATTTGGCGGGAAAAGAGTACAATGTGGAACAGTAATTTATCGATAGGCTCTTTTGATATGCTCTGCGTTTTAGTGGTTTTTTATAAACAGATGTTTTGCTTAAAAGGAGAATCAAACAATTATTGAGAATTAAAATTGACATTAAAAGTTAAACTAAAAAAGATAAACTGCAATATTTTCAATAATAGATTATTCTGTTTTACAAAATAATAAGTTACAACTTCAATTGCCTCAAACAATATTCAAATATAAAACCTGTTCGTTAAATATTGTTTATAATTTTATAAAATTAATTTCCTTTTTACTTTTTACAAAAGATAGCCAAAAAACTTAATTGAAATGTTATTTAATTCTTTAGAATAATGATGGGATAAGAACGGAAAAATATTAATGAAATTAATTATTCTGAAATATATTTAGTTTATAAATATTTTTAACTAATACTTATATAGAATATAAAAACTATGATAAAAAAATATTAAAAAATATTTACATATTATTTATATAAAAAAATACAATATAAATTTGAAAATTAGTAAATAATAATAATTATAATATATTTAATCCATTAAATTTAAGATAAAATAGTTTTTTATAATAATAAAAAAAATATAAAAAAATATAATTATTAATATTGAAAATAATAAAGATATTATAGTGGTTATAATTAGTTTAAATATTTATATTTTTTTATTGTATTAAATATATTAAAAGTTTTAATACTATTTATTTTTAACAATTTTAAAAATTATTATTCTAAAAAATTTTTAAATTAATTATAATTTTTCTAATAAATATAATTTAAATTTTATATTTTTAAGATTTGTCATTTTATAAATTTTATTTGTAGTTAATATTTTATAATTATTTAATTAATAATAATTTAAATTTAAATAATGATTTTTTAAATATTAATAATTTAAATAATAAAAATTTATTTAATATTTTAAAAAAATTTAAAGAAATAATTTAATAAAATAAAAAATAAAATAAAAATAAATAAAATAATGAAAATAAATTCTATTAATAAAAAATATATTCAATAATAAACAAAATTTATTTATAAAAACATAATTTAAATGATATTACTATTAATAATTTATATTATATTTATCATTCTTATACTTTATATAAAACTTTAAAAGAAAATTCAATTTATTATTAATTTTAATATCAGTCATAACATTATAATAAATAATTAATAAATTTTACTTTAAATTAAATTTAATTTATTATATAATTTTGAGACATAAAAATAATAAATTAAAAGAAACTGTAAATAATTATTAAAATAAAAAATAATAATTAAAGATAATTTTTATAGTATAATTAAGAAAAATTTTTTAATAATATTTTATACTTTACTAAATTATTAAAAGAATGAATTTTATAAATTTAATAATAATAATTTAAATATAGAAACAATAAATTTAAAAATTAATATAAAAATAATAAATATAAATACATTCAAATATGATATTATTATTTTTATATATTAAATATTACGAGATAACCAAAAAAGGAGATATAAATTATAGAAATATTTTAATTAAAAAAATTATTTTTTATTTTATAAAAACAGTTAAAACAAATTATTTATTCAATATTTATATAAATATTATTTGTAAAATTTATAAAATGTATATATTTTTAATTATAATTTTACTATTTTAACAATAAAAGATATAAATTGTATAAGAGATATTTAAAAAAATAATTATTAAAATAATAAGTCTATATATATATATATAGACTTATCATAATTAACATAAATTTTATTAAGACAATTACTTTTAATTAGATTGCAATAATTGTTCTAAAGTTTTCCCTTTTTTAATTCTTTCCTTTAATAAATTAATTCCACTTGTTTTAAATTTTAAATCATTTAATTCAAGCCCATTTAAATTTTCCATATTTAATAAATATTTTCCCTTTTTACATAATTGTGGACAATTTGAAATTTTAATTATAAAAATATTTTTTAATTGTTCTAAAAATTCTGCTTTTACATTTTTACAATTTTCTAACGATAAATCTTTTAAATTGGTTAAATAGTTAAAACATTTTCCTGTAATATTTTCGCAATAATACAATTTTAATTTTTGTAAATGAATTAAATTTTGAAAATAATTATCAACTACATTTGACGAATAAAATAAATTTAATGTTGTTAAATTTTCTAAATTTAAAAAACAAGTACCAACAACACTTTCACAATAAAATAAGTTTAAAGTATTTAATTGTTTTAAATTAATTAAATGTTCATCTTTTACGTTATTTATAAAAGTAGTTTTAATACATAATGTTTTTAAATTTGTTAAATTTAAAAAAAATTCACCCACAATATTGTCAAGGTATTGTGAGAATGATAAATAATTTAAATTTGTTAACATTTTTAGATATTCTTCAGAAATACTTAAACTTTCAAAATAAAATTTTTGTAATTTAGTTAAATATTGTAAAAATTTACCTTTCAAATCATGACAGTCACTAATATTAAGGGTTTTTAAATTATTTAAATTTTTAAAGTACTCATCGTCTCGCAACGATAAATTTTTTTTAAGTGTTAAATATTCTAAATTAATAAAACTTAATAAACATTCACCTGTAATTTTATTACAATAGGACAAATCTACTTCCTTTAAATTAATTAAATTTTTTAAATATTCATCTTTTACAATTGTTCCATAAACATTTAATTTTTCTAAATTTATTAAATTTAATAAACATTTTCCGTTAAAGTTATTACAATTAGTGACATCTAATTCTGTTAAATTTACTAAATCTGTAAAACAATTTTCATATAAAATATTTCCTTTTATTTGTAATTTTTTTAATTGTTTTAAATTATAAAAATCAATTTCATTTATATCTTTTAATTCAATTGATAAATCTACTAAATTTGTAAAGTTTTGTAAACATTCACCTGTCAATTCATCACATTGTAAAGCATTTAATTTTTTTAAATTAATAAAATAACTTATATCTTCGTCTTTAACAAAACAATTTTGTAAATCTAAACTTGTTAATTGTTGTTGTAAATTAATTAATGTAAATTTTTGTAAATTACTTTTTTTAATAATTAATTCTTCTAACAATTGTAAATTTGGAAAAATAAAATTTTCCGGTAAACTTTGAATTTCCAAATATTTTAAATATTTAAATTTATCAAAAAATGTAAAATTAATTTCATTTCCTAAAATAATATTTAAATATTGTAATTGAAATAAATAATTAGGTAATCTTTTATTTAAATAAATAATTACATCCTTTTTAAAAATTTCATTTCTTAGCACAGCGTTAAAATTATTTAAAATATTTTTATAAACAAATTTATTGATCTGAAATAAATGAATATAATCTTCAACATTATTTAAATATTCACCTATGTTTATGAGAATATCTATTGACAAGAAGTGTTCCATTTTTTTTTGATGGGTTTCTGAGAAGTTTAAAGGTTCTTTTGACAAGTAGGTAGGCAAAAAAACGAAACCATCAATTCAGTTGTTTAAATGGTAAATTATAACAATACAAAAAGTTTATTTTTACAAAGTGAATTATAAATTTAGAATTAATATCTTTTTGATATGATTTTAAATCAGCATACACGTTAAAATCCCTAAAAAACAATTCATTACTGTAAAGAACTAGAAGAATTTAAATGTCACAAAAAAATAAAAAGAAAAAATGGAACATTTCTTAACTACAGACATTCTTTTAATAATTAGTGAATATTTAGATAATTTAAAAGATTATATCCATTTGCTTCAACTCAATAAATTTATTTATAACAATATTTTAAATAATAATGAAATAGTTTTGCGAAATAATATTTTTAAAAAAAGTGTATTTATTTGTTTGAATGATAATTTACCGAATTTTTTATTTAAATTACAAAATTTAAATATTTCACAACTAAAATCTAGTGCCGGTTTTATTTCATATTTTATAAAAGCAAATGAAATTAATAACTTTAATTTATTAAATAAATTTAAATATTTAAAATATTTAGAAATTCAGGGTTTACCGGATAATTTTATTTTTTCAAATTTACCGTTATTAGAAGAATTATATGTTAAATGTTGTAATTTACAAGAAAAAACATTTATTAATTTACAACAACAATTAAGGGTTCTAACTTTAGAAAATTGTAAAGTAAAGAATGAATATATAAGTTATTTAACAAATTTAAAAAAATTAAAAATTTTATGGTGTGATGAGTTGATAGGTGAATGTTTTCAAAATTTTACAAAATTAAAATATTTAACAATTTCACTAAAAGATATTAATGAAAAAGATTTTGTAAACTTAACAAAATTAAAAAATTTAGATATTATAGGAAATATTTTATCTGAAAATTGTTTTTCAACTTTAATAAATTTGAAGGAATTAAATGTTAGTGATTGTATTAATTTTAGTGGAAAATGTTTATTAAATTTTACAAATTTACAAATATTACACGTTTATGCAACAAATGTTAAAGACGAATATTTTAAGAATTTAAAAAATTTAAAAGAAATTGATTTATCACGATGTAATGAAATTACAGGCAAATGTTTATTAAATTTATGTAATTTACAAGTTTTAACTCTAAATGGTAACAGTAATTTAAAAGATGAATATTTTAAAAATCTAAATAATTTAAAAACTCTTAATATTATTGATTGTAATAACTTGAGTGGTGAATGTTTTCAATATTTAAAGAATTTACAAAAACTTTATTTTGAAAATTTAAATATTTCTGAAAAATATTTAAAATTATTAACAAATTTAAATAATTTATCATTTATACAATGCCCTAACATTACGGGTGAATTTTTATTAAATTTAACAAATTTAAAAACCTTAATTATTAACACAGTAAATACAGATAATATAAAAGATGAATATTTATTTAATTTAAAACAATTACAAACTTTAGAATTATATAAAAGCGTAAATATTACTGGAATTTGTTTATTAAATTTCCCAAATTTAACAAAATTATATTTATTTCGTATAACTGGTAATTTGGATGAATATTTAAAAAATTTAAATAATTTAAAAATTTTAACAGTTTCATGCTGCGAAAATATAAATGGAACTTGTTTTAATTATTTAAATAATTTACAAGAATTAGAACTAGATAATTGTAATAATATAAAAGAAGAATTTTTAACAAAATTAGTGAATCTTCACTCAATTGAAATTAATAATTGTTCACAGTTATTAAAAAAGGGAAATTTTTTATTAAATATGGACAAATTAAATAATCTTAGATTAAACTTTGAAACAAATATAAATTTCAAGTGAAAGCATAATTGCTTCTACACCTGTAAAAATTGACGCTAAATATAAAAATTGTAAAATCTTGTAAAGTGGAGTAATAATTTCTGTGTTCAAAATGTATTTATACTGTTAAATTATTGGGTGACAATCTGTCTGTCAATGTGTGTATCTAATTTATAAAAAATATCTATAACAATCAAACCGTTTTTAAAGAATAATTTATTTAAAAATTATGTATTTATTTCTTTATTAGATAAATTACCAAACTAAAAATTCCAATTACAAAATTTAATGGTAAACGATCTTATTAACTTTAATTTATTAAATTTTTAAAATATTTAAAAATTCAATATTTACCAGAGAATTTTATTTTTCCAAATTTACCGTTATTAGAAGAATTAATTATTGAAAACTGCACTTTGTATCAAAATACATTAATTAATTTACAACAACAATTAACTGTTTTAGATTTAAATACTTGTATGGTAAACGATAATTGTTTAGATTATTTAAATAATTTACAAAAATTAAAACTTTTAGGTTGTAGGGGATTGTCTGGTGAATGTTTACAAAACTTTACAAAATTAACTAAATTATATGTTCAATGTTTTGATAATGATTATTTTATAAAATATATTTCAGATTTAAATAGTTTAAAAAGTTTAACTATTCATAAGTCTTACCCTATATATAATTCTATAATATCTTAAAAATTATATATAAAATAGACCATTAAAAAGATTATTAAAAGATTATAATAAAGATAAATGGAATGGTGAAGTGTATTATAATGTAGATTGGAAAAATTTAAAGTATTTACTTGTTGAAAAAAATGAAGCGGTCATTAATTTAAGAAAGGAGAATGCTAGAAAAAGTCAAGGAAGTAAGAACAAAAGAAAAAGAGAAACCGAATAGTTATTGATGTACTTTGTGTTTTAATAAATGTATTATATTGTGTGTTGTCTGTGTTGTGTATTGTTTGTTTATTTTCTTAACTATCCACCTATAATAATCTTTACTAAACTCGAGGGGTAGGTAGAAAGCATGGATAATTTAACAGAAGAATATTTAATTAATTTACAAAGTTTACAAAATTTACAATTAAATAATTGTGATAAAATTATTGGAACTTTGTTATTAAATTTACCGAATTTAACCTCTTTAAATATTGATTCAAACAATATTATTGATGATCATTTACAAAATTTAAATAATTTACAACAATTATGTATTACAAAATGTCCAAATTTAACAGAAAAATGTTTTACCATTTAATTAATTTAAATTCATTATCAATATTTTTTAACAATAATATCAATAAAGATGGTTTAGAAAAATTAATTAATTTAAATAATTTATGTATTTGTGATTGTTTACAATTATTAAAAAAAGGAAAATATTTATTAAATATGGATAAATTAAGTACTATTTATTGACATAAAGAATTTGATAACAAGAAAAAGATTCACAAATTAAAGCAAAGAATTAGAAATGGAGAAAGTTTAGAACAAATATTACAATGTCTTAAGGTAGTTCCATAAAATTATTTTGTAAAAAATTTACTCTAAGTTAATTTTTTAATTTGTTCTAAAAGGTTGTACAATTTGAATTATCGTTTCTCCATTTTAATTCTTTCCTTTAATTCCTTAATGTCTTTTCTACCAAAACCTATAAAATAAATATCAAATGCATCTAATTTATCCATATTTAATAAATAATCTCCCTTTTTAAATGAATATCTATCATCTTTAATCGATAATTTAACAAGATTTACTAAATTATTTAAATATTCTTCTTCAAATTCAATATCATTTAATTGTAATTCAGTTAAATGAATTAAATAGTTAAAACATATTCCAGTAATGTTTTTACAATCATTTATAAATAATTTTTGTAAATTTTTTAAATTTGTTAAACTTTCATCTACTAAATTTGGTAATTGATCAATGTTTAATTCTGTTAAATTTAATAAATTTAATAAACTATTACCAATAATTTTTTCACATTTAGTTAATTCTAAAGTTTGTAAATTTTGTAAATTAATTAAATATTCATCTTTTAAATCAGCTATACTTTTAACACTTAACGTTTTTAAATTTGTTAAATACAACAAACATTCACCTGTAATATTAGGACAATTATTTAATGATAAATGTTTTAAATTTGTTAAATTTTTTAAATATTTATCAGAAATATTTAATTGAGTACATTTAAAATCTTCTAACTTTTGTAAATAGTGTAAAAATTCACCATTTAAAACTTTACAATTATAAATATCTAAAAATTTTAAATTATTTAAATTTTTAAAATATTCATCTTGTAATTTATAACTACTACCAACATTCAAATTTTCTAAATTATTTAAATATAATAAACATTCACCTTTAATTTCATTACAATATAATAAATTAACTTCTTTTAATTTTTTTAAATTCTTAAAATATTCATCTTTGACATTAGTGTTTGAAACATTTAATTTTTCTAAATTTATTAAATTTAATAAACATTTTCCAGTAAAATCTTTACAATCACTAACATTTAACTTTGTTAAATTTACTTTATTTGTAAAACAATTTTCAGATGTAATTGTAGCTTTATTAATAATTAATGTTTTTAATTTTGTTAAATTCTTAAAATCTTCTTCAAAAATATCTTGAAAAAAAACATGCACAAAATTAATATTTAAATATTCTAAATTTGTTAGATTTTGTAATTTAAACAATCATCAGTTACACTACAATATTTTAAACTTAAATTTTTTAATTGTGTTTTTAAATTAAACAATGTATTCTCTTGTAAATAACAACAACTTTTAATAATTAATTCTTCTAATAACGGTAAATTTGGAAAAATAAAATTGTCAGGTAAATATTGAATTTCTAAATATTTTAAATATTTAAATTTATTTAATAAATTAAAATTATTAATTTCATTTGCTTTTATAATATATTACATAAGCACTATTATCATCTACTTGTGATGTATTTAAATTTTGTAATTGAAATAAATATTTTGGTAATTTATCATTCAAATAAAGAATGTTATCTTTCTTAAAAATTTCATTTCTTAACACGGTGTCGCTATTATTTAAAATATTTTTATAAACAAATTTATTGATCTGAAATAGATGAATATAATCTTTTTCATTATCCAAGTATTCACCTATTTTTTCTAGAATATCTATTGACAAGAAATGTTCCATTTTTTTTTATTTTTTATTTATTTACAATGTTACTGACTATTCAGCGTTGTTGTTTACAAGCAAACAAATTGTTATTAATCAGATCTATGTTTTACAAGAACTCTTAAATTTGTTGGTCTAATTGTAACTCTTGAAATTTCACCAATTTTATCTTCTTCTTTACTTTCATCATTTAATAATTCAAATTCATAAAATTGTAATAATCTTGATAAAATCATACATGCTTCTAACATTGCAAATTGGAATCCAATGCATTTTCTTGCTCCCATTGAAAATGGAATCCATGAGAAATCACTTTGTATTTTTTGTCTCACTTCTGGATCAATAAATCTGTCTGGATTGTAAATTGAAGGTTTATCCCAAATCTTTTCACTATTATTGATTGACATGATTTGCATTGTGACTGATGTACCTTTTGGAATTTCAAATTTACCAATTTTAACATCTTTCTTTGCTGTTTTAATGACTGCGCCAACTGGTGGATGATAACGTAATGTTTCTGCAATAATTGCATTGATATAATTTAAATTTCCATAATCTTCATAAGTTGGTCTTCTTTTATCAATTAAAACTCTATCAAGTTCTTCTCTTGCTTTCTTTTGCATTTCTGGATGTTTTGATAATTGATAAGTTGTCCATTGTAATAAAGTTGATGTGGTTTCATGTCCTGCCAATGCAAATATTGCTGCATTACTTTTAATCTCTTGTTGAGTTAACAATCCACCTTCTTGTGCATTTGCCTCAACTAATAAACTCAATAAATCATTATCTTCCATCTTGTCTTCCTTAATGTCTTCTTGTCTTTTATTAATTACTTCTTCTAACTTTTCATCAATATATTTTAAATGTTGATTAACTCCCAAATACTTTTCAATTGCATTTAATAAGAAAGGACGCTTTTGAAAGAATCTTCTTAATAGAATATCTTTTTGAATAAATACTTCTAATGAATGTCTAAATTTACTTCCCTCTGCATCAATTGAAAAGATTGAAAAATCAATTCCAAATCCTGCTTTACCCAAAACATCTAAAGTAGTGTCAGAGTAGTCACCCAAATCAACTTGAAATTGTCCATTTTCTTCCAATGCTTTATTCCACTTTTGTTCTCTTAATAAATCTGCAGAATTTGCAGCAACATTGCACATATTTGCTAAACTTTTAATGGAGAATGCAGGTGCACAAATCTTGTGATGTTTCTTCCAATCTTCATTATCTAAAACTGACAAGATATTTTCACCAAATGCATTAAAACTTTCATAAACATCTTTTGGTTTTGAGAAATAACTTGCTTTTGTAACATAAATCTCTTTAACTAATAATTGATCTGAAAATGTAATTACGTTCTTAAAGAAGGTTGTAATTCTAAAAGTATTAGTTTCTTTATCACCATATTGTTTTGCATATTGAATCATATCTCTTTCATTACCGATATATGAAACTGGAGCGATGATTGGAATTCTTAATGGAGAAAACATTAATTGTGATTTACCTGGAATGTGAGAAACTTTTTTATAGTTTTTGTAAATGGTGAAAATAATATAAGAAATAAACGAGGCAACAATTAATGTTAAGGTCAATAAAATGGCTAACAATTCTGACATTTGTTAAATTTAATGGAATTTTTTGAATTATTAATTATATCGTTATTTGTTTGTTTTTTTTGTGTATTTCTAATAGGAAAGAAAGCATATTTCCTATTTGTACTTGTTATTAGCAAGCACCAAGGCAGCTCAGGAAATAAAAATTTGTTGGAAAATTAAATTCAAATGAGTGCGCTATTGTGCCAGGTGATTTTATTTATTTCCAATCCAGCATTTTTTTCTCCGTTTTTAAAAGTTGTAAGCGGAATTTTTTTAATTTTTGTTCTATTTAATGCCAAAAATGGTTTCCCACACCGGGAATCGAACCCGGGCCTCCTGGGGACTTTAGTTAGATATGAAAGCCAGGTATCCTAGCCACTGGACTATGCGGGATACATTTTATACTATAAAACTATTCTTTTCAAAATTTTTCAACCGTTTAAATTTGTGGAGGGCTAGGAATTAAGGTGATATATTTATTTCAAATGATAATACAACCGTTTTGTTGTTGGGTTTATAAATTATAAATATTTTACTTCCACTCAAATAAATATCAATATCAAATAATATACTTTTTTCATTTAAATTCTTTATCAATTTCAATTCACTATTACCACTACCAATATTTTCCAATAATTTTTGTAAATGATATTTCTTTAATAAATATCCATCACAATTTCTAATTAAATAAATCATTGATTCTGACGTTAATAAAACAATACAATCTAACTCACTATCATAATCATAAGTAAGAATAGTTGGATTATGTCCATAATAAATTCTATTCTTTCTTGTTCTAAGATTATTATTGTTTTCTTCTTCTTCTTCTTCTTCACTTTCATCTAATTCCATAGAATCTGAATCTGAACTTGTTTCATTATTATCACTATTGTTGTTGTTGTTATTTCTACTATTTTCTTTATTATTTTGTTGTTGTTGTTGTTGTTGTTGGTTACTATTATTATGGTTTGTAATAATATTAGTTGATTGTTGTAATACAAATTGATATTCATAATGAATCTTTTTAATTTTAGAATAATCAAAAGGATTTAAACTAATTACTCTTAGAAAATAACTTGTAATAAATATAAATCTACCATTTCTATCAAATATTATATTTGCTTCTAATTCATTTTCATTTTCATTAAAAGAATATATTTGCTGATTATATCTTAATTGATAAGATAATAATCTATTTGGATCTTTTACTGGTTCAATTACATATTTATTTTCATTTAATTGGTTATTTAGTTGGCTATTTATTGTATGATTTTTATTTTTATTATTTAAATACCATAAAATGAAACGAATATTTCTTTGATTTTTTTTATCTACAGTACACGTTTCAATATGAAATGGATGAAACTGTAAATGATCATTTTCAGTTTTAAAAGTTACTTGATATTGAAATTCTTTTATACTTTTTGGTATTGTATTTGTTAACACTAATAATAATGGTTGTACTAATTGTTGTTGTTGTTCTTCTATTTTATTATTTAAATTATTTAAATTATTATTTAAATTATTATTAAATTTTGTAAAGTCCATAGTACAAGGAATTTCTTTAATTTTTTCAAATTGTTCTTGTTCTTCATCAATTATTTCTCTACCATTTACAATTCTTTTCTTTTTTACAAGTTTCATATAACAATTTTCTAATTCAAAATTAAAATTATTTTCTTCTTCTTCATTTGATGGATGGATGAGGGTTGTAAAGTTTTTTTGTAAAGCTTTCCAATCGTATAATTTAATTTCATTTTTTTTTGTAATGATAAATAAAATATCTTGATTTAAATTTATATATTTACAATCTTTACCGAAAATGGATTTTAATAAAAATACTTTTGTTTTTAATTTTAAAATAAAATTATTTTTTGTTAAATAAAATTGTAATAATTGAAATCCTGAATTATTTTTTAATTCAACAATAATTGTTAAATTTTGTAAAGTTTGATCAACAATTATATTTGTTGGTTGTTTAATTTTAAATTCATTACAAAAATTATTTAAATTTAAAATTAACGGAATTTTACAATTTTCAAAACTATTTTTAAAATTATTTTTAAAATTATTAAAATTATTAAAATATAATAACTTTCCATTTTGTTCATTAAATTGATATAAATATTTATTTTTTGTAATACAAATTAATTGTGAACTATAAAAATTTTCACTATTTTTAATACAAATAACATTTTCAATAGGATCTATAAATAACTTTTTTACAAGTTTTACCGCCGAAAATTTTGTATCCAAAGGTCCAAAAGGAACGATAAAATCTTTATCATCTGTAAAGGCTTGTTGGAATTCATTTAAAAAAAAAGTATCATTTGTATAGCAAAGGTTAGTTGAGGTAAGATGATGGTATTGATAGGAGAAGTTAGAATGTTTAGATTGGATAAGGTTATTGGAAAGTATTTGGTTAGAGTAGTAAGTAGATAAAGAGGAATAACTGAATTGATTTTTGGTTTGATTAGGAGATTTATAGTTAATGGATCTAAAAAGAAGATGGTGAGTAAGTGATTGTTTTTTGTTATTATTATTTTGATTGTTAAAGGGATGATGGTTTGCAGTATCTTGTTCTTCTTCTTCTTCATCGCTATCGGAAGTGAAGAGAGAAGGAGGTGAAATGGTGTTTGGATGAATAGTTCTTTGAAAGCACTTTATCATTTTTTTTAAATGACACTAAGGGTAAATGATATTTAAAGTTTAGTTTAAAATAGAAGGCAAGCTTGGGACCAAAATACTAAAATTTTCGTTACATTAACGATTAATCAGTGTATAAAGCCATGCATGTGAAAACGTTTATGTGGAAAAGTGTTTTGCAGAAGTTTTACTTACCCTAAACTATTTTATTATCAAAGAATAAGGGATGTGTGTTAAACATGTTTTAAATGTGGTCATAAACATGTTGCATGTGTGAAATGTGCATTTAACGGATATTTAAAAACAAACATGTCAGCCCGCTTGAAACAAAACGGCAAGTGGTGGATTGTTTCATCAACAATAACTAAACACCTTTATAATAATGAATACATTTACAACATACATGTATGTATGTTTATTTACATGTAAGAAAGATAAGAGAGGGGGACTAAATAGTAAAACATGTACTTGTAAGTACGTCTAACTGTCTAATCCAACTCTCTTATCTTTCTTACTGCTACATATGTTTGCTCCTTTCAAAACCTTTAATTATCTATTCAGATTGTTGCAGGGCTAATTTGCACATTTTTTAATTATGTTATAATATTATATGCAGTATTGCTTACTAAATGCGTTTGAGTGGACCGTTACTTTTAAGGAAACTTCTCTAAATGTCCAATCCTTAATTGATGTTTTTGTTAGTTGTTCCTTATTTACCCACACCTTTTCATATTAACAGGCTGTGCTTTGGCATTGCCTTTGTGCAGCTACATGCTAGTCATTGTTTGCGAACATATAAGCAACAAAAGTATATAATTAAAATATCAACAAACCTCATGTGTCCCCAATGAAATGTTAAATACAGATTTCACGATCTGTTTTAATTATTGTTTCACATCACGTACTAGGAGACATGTCTATTCTCTCTTTGTAGTTAAAGTTTCTATGCTATTCTCCTCTGCAAAAGAAACTGTAAGTGATCAAAGATTTAGCAATTCCTAACACATGCAAAAAGTGGTCAGAACAGAATTCGTAAAAAAGCAATACCATTATGGTTTAAATCCATTAACAAAAACATGCAATAACTTTACATACCACAAAGTGACAATACACTATAAGAACTAAAGAGAGGGGGACTAAATAGTTAAATAAAAGAAAAAGCTCGTCTAACTATCTAATCCAACTCTCTCTAGTTCTTATATTTTTTTTGTTTTTTTCAGGAGCAACATCGCCAAAAGCAACCAAGGACAAACAGTCAAAAAGGCAAGTTATTAATTGGGTCAATATCTTTGAAGTGCATCCTACTAGTCATTAAAAGTAAGAGTACTATAGTTTCTTTGTATAAAACGAATGTAATCTATTATATCTTTTTACATGCACAAAATATATTTAAAATATTTCTTTTTAACACTTTGTATATTATTATAAACCAGACTTACATTTATTAAGTTACAGCATTAAAACATTTTTTAAATAACCTTCTTCAAACATTTATTGAAATGTCCCAATGTAGTAGTGACTAGATCTCGTTTTACACGGCAAAATGCTAGGACTTGATTGCCAAATTTTCTCTTTTTGTGCGCTTTTTAAATTTAATGCTCCAGGGCCCACATCAAAGTAAGGCCAATTTGCTTTGACAGTGACATTTATTACAAAAAATTAAATATACTAATTCATTCATCTATCTTTTAAGGAAATTTGCACTTCCTTAACAGTGTTGGCAATCAAAATTGGCATTTTCAAAGTGAAAAAAGTTTTGAATTTCCCTTCCATTGTCCTTTTTCTTCTTCCTTCTCAAATCAATAGGTGAAAATTCAACACTATTATCACTATCTTCCATGATGTTTGCATTATTATCACTATCCTCACCACCACCGTTATTTTCGTTGTTAATATCATTAGTGTTTGCATTGCTGTCAATTTTTAAAATATCTTCAAAAAGTTCTTTTAATGACGATTTGTTGTTATAATTTAAAAGTAGTTGTTGAACAAGTTGTTTACTTGATTGATAGATTTTTTCGTTTTGAAATTGTAAAGATTCTTCAATGATTTGTTTTAAATTTAAAGTATTAATTAAAAAGTTTGTTAAATGGTTGTAATCATTATTGTCATCATTATTATTTTCTGTGTAATTGTTACAAAGTATTGAAGAAAGGCATGATTGTAAAAATTGTAATAATAAATAAATGACATCTACATCATCACTATTCCATAAAATATTTACAAAATTACTAAATTTATAAAAATTATATTTAAAATTATATTTAAAATAAAATTATTTAATAAATTTAAAATATAAATTTAAAATTTTTAAATAAATTTAAAATATAAAGTTAAAATAACTTACTTTAACATGGTTGAATTTAAATTTATAATATTAATTAAATTATTATTCATTAAATAATTTAATAAATTAATAATTTCCTTTTTAATATTATATTCACAATTATAATTTACAATGGAAAATAAATTTTCTAAAATTAAATTTTTATCAAAAAAATTACTTTTCATTTCCTTTTCATAAATAAATAAATTCTATTTTTACAAAAATTTTAGATTAAATTATAAAAATGAAAAATAAAATAATAAATTTAAAAAAAATTTAAAATTAAAAAATAATTAAAATAAAAAAAATATAAAACTTACCAAAATTGTTTTAATTGTTGTTAATACAACATACATTTCTTTATCAAATAATTTATCTTTTAATAAATTAATAATTTTATTATTTTGTAATAAATTTTGTAATAAATTATTAAATATATAATTATTTTGATTATTATTAATAACTGAAATTAATAAATAATTAATTAATTCAACACAAGATTCTCTAATTTCCCAATGAATATCATAAAATCTATTTAAAATTATATTCATTACATTTTGTAAATTATTATTGTAATTATTATCATTTTTTATTTCATTTTGTAAATTATTATTTTGTAAATTATTTAAACTATTTTTAGATTGATTTAATAATGTATTTAAATCACTAAATGGATTCTTTTCTAAATATAGTTCTTGTTGTTGAACATTATTTTCTAATTTATTTTTTTGTAATGATAAATTCATTGATTGGTTATTATTATTGTAATCATTACTATTATAATTATTATTGTAATCATTATTATAATTAATAAAAGAATAAAAATGTAAAAAACCCTTCATTCCATTTGTAAAACATGTAGCATTCATAATTGTTGATAAAATTAATAAAATTTCATTTTCTTGTTCTTTTGTAATTTTAAATATTTCATTATTGTAATCTTTATTATTGTAAAGATTATTGTAATGATTAATTTGATAAAATAATTCAAATAATTTAATACATATTGTAATATTTACATGTTCAAATTCTTTAATAGTTTTTAAAAATAATAAAATAAATAAATCTTTAAAATTATTTAAATTATTTAAATTTAAATTATAATTATTTAATGATTTAATTATTCCTAAAATAAATACTCCTTTTTGTTTCATTGTTAATCTATTATAATTATTATTTTCAAAATTATTTTCAAAATTATTTTGTAAAGTAGATAATAAAGTAGATTGTAATGAATTATTTTGTAAAGAAGGAAATTGATCTTTCCATAAAAGTAAACAATTATTTAAATTTTCTTTCATTTCTAAAAATGTTAAAATTTTATTTGAAAAATTTGATAAAATTTTTGTTGCCATATTTTGTAAAGTAAAATCACCAGATTGTAAACTAATTTTAATTAATTTTTTTAAATTATTTAAAACTTCTTGATTTCCATTTATAGAATTATTATTTAAATTTAAATTAAAAATATTATTTAAAAAAAGATTACAATCATCTGGTTGATTAGATAAATAAATTAAAATATCAAAATATTTATTTAAAATTCTTAAATCATTTAAATAATTAATTTCAAAAATTTTAAATTTTAAAAATAAATTTAAAATATTTATTGTATTTATTTTTTTAATTTTTAATAAATGACAATCAAATGTATTGTAATGATCATTGTAACATATTGTAATCATTTGTAAAATAAAATCTAAATATTCTAAATAATCATTTTCTTTAATTGGTAATAAAATAAAATTATTTATTTGTAAAATTATTTTATTTAAAATTTCATTGTAAAGTTTATCATTTTCAAAATTATTATTTAAATTATTATTATTTAAATAATTACTATATTTAGAAATTAAATAAAATAAACATTCTATAATAGATTGTCTTAAATAAATATTTTCAATTAAAATTAAATTTTTAAAAATATTTTCAATAAAATTAATTTCATTTAAAAACCATTGTAAAGCGTCTTCATTTAAATCTAAAAATAAACTTAAACTATTTATAATTATTGTTTGTAAAAAAATTAAATCTTGATTATTTTCTGAATTTAAATTTAATTGATTAATTAAATAATTTTTAAAATAATTTATATAAAATTCTAAATTTTCTTTATTTTTTTGTAAACTATTTAAAGTATTATTTTTTTGTAAAGAATATTGTAAAGTATTTACACTAAAATAATCATTAAATTTAAATAATAAACCAATAATTAAAATTGAACATTTTTTCATATAAATTGTTGATAATTTATTATTTTCAGATAAAATATTATAAATAATTTCTAAACCATTACATTCTTCAATAAATAAATTTTGTATTAAATTTTTATTTATAAAAATATTTTTATTTAAAAATGTTAAAAATTCATCATAACAAGTGTGATCCCAACAATCTTGTTCCGAAAAGTGTTTTAAATTTAATTTTAAAGTTTCTTTTAAGAGTGGATGTGTTTTCATTTTTTTTAATTGTTTTTTGTATTCAATGGATAGTTTCTTTGTATAAGTTTAATGATTATAAATTGTTATAATTTAATTATATTTTATTTATTTAATTATTTTATTTATTTTATTTATTTATTTATTTAATAAAAAATAAAAAGATTGGTTTTTTTTAAGTAATCGGAAAAAAATGCCTGATTTTAAAAACATTGCATTGCTTTCGGGAAGGCAATGCAAACAAAAACAACAATCAAAAGGCTTGATGATGATGATGGTAAGCCTAGTAATGTTACTTTTATTATTAGGAACAACAACAAGAATAATAAACGGACAACAATCCAAACCCATTAAAGATGAAAAGGATATACCAAGTAGTAAATTTACAGAAAAGGGTCCAATTAAAACTGTTAAACATCAAAAAGATGCAACTAAATTTCAAACTACCAATCAATGTAAACGTGAAGTAGCAATAACCTGGACTACTAATGTAGATAGTTCCGTATACCAAACACCTTACATTACTAACCTAATGAACTCAAAAACCTTAACCTACGGAGATCGTAAATATATCATTGTCCCTACTTTTGTTCGTTATATTCAAGTTTTAAATGGTGAAAGTGGTGCTGAATATAAGGAAAGTAGTAATTCTCATTGGCCATATACTCATAGTCAATTATCTTCACATTCTAGTGTTTTATTGTATGATATAGATAAAGATAATGTTAAGGATATTATCTTAACAACTGTTAATGGTGAAATTTTATTTTTTAATCAAAATGGTGAATTACTTAGAGATTATTCAATGTATATACCTGGATTGTTAGTTGATAAGTTTTGGTATCAAGGCTTAGAGAATGATAAGTTTGATGTTTCAATTTCACTTTCTGGACATGAATCTGAAAAGGTTTTGGAAAAATCTTTAGAAAGAGAGAAAGTTGAAAGAGAATTAAAAACTGGAAAGGTTGATGGACCAGGAGTAAATAAGAATGTTAATAATAAGAATATTAATAAGAATGTTAATAATAAGAATTTAAAGAAGAAACAAGTAATGAATGAAAATGTTAACAATGTAAATCTTAATAGAAAGAGAGATTTAAAAAAGAAAACGAGACAACAACAAGATTATCAACAACAACGAGATAGAAGAAATAAAAGAAATTTAAAGATCAATAATAACAATCCAAATAGAAGAAAATTATTACAATTATCAAAAGCACCTGCAACTACAGAAGGACATTTAAGTTCAGAAGCAAGAGCCTCATTATCATTAATTCAACAACGTGTTCAAACACCATTAAGCTTAAGACCTTTCTTAGAAGAGAAATATAGAGGAGATGTAGATGGAATGCATAGACATTTTGTTCATCATTCAACAGTTAGAAAGAATGGTAAAGAATATATTACTGTTGATTCACATGTATTATCTACACCTGTAATTGCAGATATTGATAATGATGGAGTTGAAGAATTAATTGTATCAACTTCTTATTATTATGATAAAGAATATTATAATCAAAATATGCATGAATTAGATGCAGATATTGATTTAAGTAAATATGTTGCTGGTGGAATAGCAGTATTTGATTTAGAAACTAGAAAATTAAAGTGGCATGTACATTTAGATATGACAACTGAAAGTGTAATTCAAAGAGCATATATTTATGGTAATCCAACAATTGCAGATATTGATCATGATGGTTATTTAGATGTTATTGTAGGTACTGGATTAGGTTGGATCTATGCTTATAATCATCAAGGTAAATTATTAGAAGGATTCCCTATTTTAATGGGTGAAATTCAAGGACAAGTAATTTCTGAAGATGTTAATGGAGATGGATTTTTAGAGATTTGTGGAGTTGATTTTAATTCTAATTTAGCATGTTTTAATGGAAAAGGTAAAGAGATTTGGTCAACTACATTATCTGGATCTGCTGCACAAAGTCCAAGTGTTGGGGATGTTGATGGTGATGGTATTTTAGATTTAATTGTAGGTACATCTACAGGTCATGTTTGGGCAGTGAATGGTAAGACTGGTAAGGTATTAAATCATTTCCCTGTATTGACAGGTGGTGCAATTTATAGTCCAGCATTATTATTAGATTTAAGTAAGAATTCTACAGGTAGTAGTGTTAATAATGGGTTAGATATTGTTTTACCATCATTTGATGGATATTTATATATAATTAATGGTAAATCAGGATGTATTGATAAGATTGATATTGGTGAAAGATCATATAGTCAAGTATTAGCTGATGATATTACTGGAAATGGTAAAATGGATTTAATAATTTCAACAATGAATGGTAATGTTATTTGTTTAAGTACTGAATCACCATATCATCCATTAAAAACAACAAGTTATCAAATGCAATATGAAAATGGATTTAAACATAGATTTAATTTATATGGTATTTATTTTATTGAAAGAAACTTTAAAGATATTGTTGGTTCTACATTTGATTTAGATTTTGAAATTGTTGATAAAAGAAAATTACCAAAATCTGATCATTTACCTAAAGTATATAATGTTAAGATTTATTATGGATCTTCAAATAGAGTTTTATTTGAACAAAAATATACAGAACCAGGTGTTTATAAAGTAACATTACAATCACCAAAAGAAAGAATGTATGATACTGTTATTACAATTGAAATGTTAAATGAATTTAATCAAAAATATTCTGATAATTTTACAGTTCAATTTAATATTTCATTTTTAAATATTTTTAAATGGATGATTGTTTTACCATTTGTTTTATCTACTTTAATTGTTATTTATACTTTACAATATCATCAACCTAAAACAAGTGGAAAAGATTAATATTTATGTACATAAATAAATATATTTATTATTATTTTTTACAAAAATGATGGAAATGGAGAGGACCTAGCACAAGACTACTTTTTGTTATTCTTTATAACATTGTCCTTTACTTACCTTTTTGTTTCTTATAACATTTAATTATTTACATGTCTTGTTCTAGATGCTCAACATTTCCATCATTTATTTATTTGTTTATTTATCGATTTATTTTATTTGTTTTGATTGTTGTAAAAAGATTGTTTGTCATCTTTTAGATATATTTTAAATATTTGTGGTAACTTTTTCTAAATTTATAATTTGCTAAAAATATCGTCATCTTTTACTACTAGCTTTACAACGCTTTGTAAACAACAAGTAAATTTACAATAACAGTAAAAATTCTTACCAAACACTTCACCTCCATTCAACAATTTATCTTTTCAATACAAAACTCAAAAGTAGTACCAATTACCTTTCTATTCCACTGATTTGTTGTTTCATTCAACTCATCATAACTAATTTTTGGAAAAAACCTTTTAGCAATTGATAAATAAGCTATTCCTTCTAATTGATTACAATCTAATGAAATGGTATAATTTTGTTTTTCTTCTTTTATTTCAATTTTTGTTTTGTTTTCTTCTTCTTTTTTACTTAAACTAAAGTGAGAATATTCCAAAACAATTTCTTTGTTTGTCCACTTTACATTAGTGAAGATGAAATAGGAGGAGATTCCGAAATGATGAATAGCTTGTAGTATAACACTTTTATCTTTTGTAAAACGGTTCATTTCTATTCTTTCATTATTATTTAATGAAGAAGAGGAAGAAAATAAAGCATTGTTACTGCTGCTGCTCTTCCACTTATCTTCATTTAACCTACTTGGAAAGCTATAAGAACCAAAAGCATTAAAACTAACATGTTTCCTTTCGTAAATACAAGAAACCATACCCTTTTCATTCTCAAAAGGAACAATCTCCTTTATCACAAGATGAAACACCATTCTTCTTCTTCTCTCCAAATTTTTATTAGAACTAATCAAACTAGTTCAAACAAGCCTTGTTACTACAATTAACCGACTCTGTAACTGAATTTTAGGCGCCAAAGCGAAAAAAACAAATAAATAAAGGGATATCTTTATTTCAAAATTTTATTACTTCTTTACTATAGTAATAGGCTTGTTGTTGTTGTTGGGAATTTAGAAAGCAAAGAATAATACAAATAATGCAATAACTAAAAGGAAACTAGCAATAGTTTGAGTTGCAGCATTTTGACAAGTATACTTTTGTGAAGAACCAGTACAAGTATTTAAAGTAACATCAATAACTGAAACTTGAGTAGCACAAGCACCATCTGAATATAAATATAATTTATCGCAAGTATACTTTGCAGAGTTAGCATTTGGACCAAAGATAATCTTAGATTGCATACAAACGTTTAACATGTAAGTTTCAACCTTATTAATAGTTGTACAAGCTTTATCAGCATAGGAAGCAATTAAGATTTGACCTGCACTTGGAGTTTGTTGATATGCAGTTGGACATTCATAAGTTACTGAAAGTAAAGTTGGATCTGAATTATAAGCTCCACATTGAGTTACATTACATTGTGCAGTAACTTCCTTTGTTGAGGAAAAGAATGGAGTACCTGCACAAGTTGTACCTTGATATAAATGATGTCTTTGAAGAGCTTGCATAGATGAACCTACAAGTAAACAAGCAATGATAGCTACAATAGCTAAAACGAAAAGGTTAGATACTACTCTCATACTGTCGTTATTTGTTGTTTTTTGTTTTTTTTGTTATTTTCACTCTCTCCGACTAGAAGTCTGGCACATAAAGTGAAAAGGCTTCATCACTAGAAGTAAGGGCACTTGAAATTGATAGCCTCTACTTTTCGCTTTCTTCTGTTACTTCTCACAAATTATTTGCGCGTAGGTTATTTTAAGTAAAAGAGCGAGCGGCATCGTTACTTTAACCATTGTAAAGTAATTGATGTGGGTACTGTAATCTTTAAGCCTGATTGGAGGTTGTATCAATTAGGCTTGCTTTCCCTTTTAGTTTCTTGTGTGAAAGTAGCAATGGTGTGAATTGGGAGTTTGGTCCATCCTTAAAACCGTTAATATTATGTATTTTCATTGAAACACTGTGTGATTAGCAATGTGAAACTAATTGTGAATTGAGTGATTTGGTGGCTGGCGACTTTAAAAATTCTTGTTTTTACGGAACGTGTTTTCGCAAATAATAATTTTTATGGAAAATTAGCGAAACGGCGACACTCTCGGGGTTGTTAACAAAAAATATTTTACAATGAAAGTTTTATAGACTCTAAAATGCCATTCTTACTCATTAAATAAATATTTCCATAAAAATTATTTGATTTCAACAACCTTTTCTCTTTACCAACAGTCTTTGCAAATAATCTCTTTTCAGAATTCCAAACCTCTAACAATCCCCGTCTAGGTGCATAAATCACAAAACATTCCAATCTATTATCTTTTATTTCATTATCATCTATCTCACTATTTTTATCTATAATAATTGTATTATTGTCAGTTATTGTTTCATTATCATTAGTTATTGTATTATTATTACATTTCTTTTCAATAGATAACCATTGACATTGAGCTTCTCTATAGCCTTTAAAGATTTTAATAAAAACTAAATTAGTTAAATCTAAAATCATTATTCTTCCTAAAGAATCACTTGTAATTGCATATCTTCCAGAATAATCAATTTCAATACAATGAATTTCCCTTTTATGATCTATAATTTGATTATAAAAATAAAATGTATTTTCTTCATTTCTTTCCTCTTTCTCCTTTTTTAATAAATTATTATTTAATTTAGAATTATTATTCGTAGCCATTAAGGAAGAACCCTTCATAAACCAAGAATAAATACTTGAGGTAATTGCGCTACTAATAACGGTAGTTGTAGTTGCATGTTGGTTTTCAGTTTCCAGTTCATTTCCATCTTTAGTATATTGAACGATACAAGGGTTAGATCCACTACAAATAATATCATAATTACAAGTTCTTTCCTTAAATAAATTGAAAGGTGAATGTTGTATATTAAAAGAATATAATAAACAAGCATCATTAATTTTTTGTTTTCCCTTAAGAAACCATTTTTGTATAAAATTAGTAAAATTCCTTTTCCTTAAGGAATATGTATCTATAATTAAAATTAAATTACAATAAATAAGTAAAATATTTTCCTGATGATGACTTTCCAATTTACTATAATGAAAATTAAATTGAAATTTTAATTTAAGAATTGGCGCTTCATAAAATCTTTCTTGGAATAATAAATCTCCACGATCAGCATTGAATATTCTAAAAAACCCTTCAGAAGTTCCAACTAATAAAAAATTATTTTCCTCTTCATTTATTTTATTCAATTTTTCTTTATTTGTAAAATTATTATTTTCTTCACTATTGAGTAAAGTATCTGTACAAAAAAGTAAACTTGTAATTCTTTCCGCTTCATAGGGACATACTTTATCTAATGTAATTAAATATTTTGGTAAATTATTTATTGGTGAAATATGTATAATATAACATTTATTTAAATGAGAAATTGCTACATATTTATTATTTTTTGATATTGTAATAATTGTATAATTAATATTAAACCAAATGTCATTGGTTTTATCCTTCTCATCAAATCGATTTTTTATTGATTCGAAAATGGATGAAAAATCGCAGCATTCTTGTATTTCCATTTTTTTTTAAAAAATAAAAAATATTTTTTTTATAAACCAGAAACAAACCATCTATTACAAAAACCTTGATTACCGCGCAGTTTACAAAACTATTTACGAAAGTATTGTAGAATAGATTTCAACAAAGCAATGAAATATTTTAATAGAAAAGACTGAAATCATTATATAATTTCATTTACCCACTTAAGTAAGTAATTTTATCCAAAGTAAAATTGGAAAATTAGAATCACCTTAAAAACTTTAAAATTCAATTTTCATAAAGTATCATTTTGAAGGAGTAACGCCCCCTCGTCACCAACCATTTCAGTTAAATTATGCGCAATTCTATCAGTATAAATTGAATTTTCACAATCCTGTATGTCGTTACTTCACAACAACTAAAAAATTAAACAAACAAACTAAACAAACTAAAAAACAAAGATGTTAAAAATTGTCGTTTTAACAATTGTTGCATTAATTGCTTGTCTATTCATTCACTCTTCTTCACAAGCAATTCTTCAAACCCAATTTTTATATCAAGGTACTAATTGTAGCACAAGTACTGCCAATGCAATTTATACTGTAACTAGAGAGATTACTGCACAATGTAATGTTACTCAATGTACAGCATATACATCTGATCCAGCTTTACTTTCAAGAACTTATGAATGTCCAACTACTTTTCCAAGTACCTCAAACTTAGCTGACGGTAAGATTCAAATTGTTACTTATACAGATGCTGGTTGTACAACTGTTAATAAGGTAGAGCTTTATGCAACAAATGTGTGTATGCAATCTAATATAATTTTTGGACCTAGTGCTAAATCTGCAAAGTATACTTGTAATCAAGTGTTTTTATATTCAGATGCTTCTTGTACTAATCAAATTTCAGCTTCAAATAATACTTTAAATTCATGTACTGCAAGTAAGACAATTACTACTTGTAAAGGTGCAAATCCAACAAAGAGTAATGGTGCTGCTTCTACTACTGCTGTATTTACTTTTGGTTTATTATTTATTATTGCTTTTGTAATGTCACTCTTTTAAATAAATAATCTTTCCATTTTTAACGATAATTTTAAAGTGTGAAAATTCCGGAAAGTCACTCGTGTATATGCATGTAATCTACTTTCATTACTAACCAACATTAAATTACTAATAGGAATCATTTGAATCAATTCATTTCCGATTTCTGTTGCCAGCCATCTTTTCATTGTTGAATGAATTAAAACCTAGTGCAAAGGCTGGCCAAAAAAAGCGGGAAACCATTTTCAATCAAAAACCTTTTGGCAAAACATTCCGTTCACAACTTCAAAAAAAATTGAAAAAAAAAATGAAAAAAACATCAAGTAAAATTTTTGTAACTTTAACAAACAATCCTTCCGTTTCACAACAACAAAAATATTTACTTTCAAATTCCGTACTTTCTTTTCATCATCATCCTCATACTACTCCTTTCCTAAATTATAATAATGCTATAGCAATTAATAAGAAATATTATAGTACTGCTATTTTTACAAAGAATTCGATAAAAAAGAAAACTAGTAGTAATCATTCTCTTTTTTCTCTACATCAACAACAACAACAAGTCTCTAACAAACAAACTTTTCATACAAGTAAGTAAAGGCTTTTTTTTTACATTTTCCCGCTTACAAATTTCTTAAAAACCCAACTACAAAAAAAATTAGCTCTTCATTCACTGAAGGAGAAGGATCCATACAAAATTTTAGGGGTTCCAAAGACTGCAACGAAAGAGGAAATTAAAAAGAAGTTTAAGGAATTGGCAAAGAAATATCATCCGGATATTAATAAGGCAGCTGATGCGAAAGAAAAGTTTGCTGAATTAAATGGAGCCTATCAAATTTTAGTGGATGATAATAAACGTAGAATGTATGATATGACAGGAAGTACTGAAGAATTCCCTGGAGGTGGTGGTCCTGGTGGATTTGAAGGAGATCCTTTCGGAATGGGAGGTAGAGGTATGAGTAGAGAACAAGCTGAAGAAATATTTAATCAATTCTTTGGTAGGGGAGGTCCATTTGGTGGCGATTTTGAATCTGCATTTGGTGAATCAGCCTTTGGAGGAATGGGTGGAAGAGCTGCTAAAGGTCCAAGACATGGTTCCGATGTTCGTAAATCCATTAGAATTTCATTGAAAGATGCAGTGTTTGGTACTTCAAAAGATTTACGTATTAATAAAGCAACGGATTGTGGTACTTGTGGAGGAAGTGGTGTTAAGCCTGGAACGAAGCCTAAAACATGTCCAACATGTAAAGGTACAGGTACAATGCAAATGCAACAAGGTTTCTTCTTATTTAGATCTACTTGTGAGACTTGTGGAGGAAGTGGTCAAATTGAAGAATCATGTACTTCTTGTGGTGGAGAAGGACATAAGATGGAAATGAAAACTGTAGAAGTAAAGATACCAGCAGGTGTAGATACTGGTTCAATTTTAAGATTAAAAGGAATGGGATCTCCAGGTTCTAAGGGTGGTTCAGCAGGTGATATGTTTTTAGAGATTTATGTTGAACCTGATCGTACTTGGACTAGAAAGGGAGATGATTTAGAAACTAATGTCACTATTTCATTAGCTCAAGCAGTACTCGGTGGTACTATTGAGTTAACAACCTTAGGTGATGAGGTAATTAAGGTAAATATTCCATCAGGCGCTCAACCAAATGATAAGGTTGTAGTTCATGGTAAAGGTATAAAACCAAAAGCTAAATTCTCAGCAGGTAATATAAATGTGTATTTAAATGTACAAATACCTAAACAATTAACACAAGATCAAAGAGATTTATTTAATGCATATGCTGAAAGTGAAACAAATAGAAATGGTACAGTTAATACTTCAGGAGATGGGAAGGGATTTTTCGAAAGTTTAAAGTCAAAACTTAAAAATAAAAATGAATAAAAAGTATACAACCAATAAGAATGGTTGTCCATTAAGTTCATTGGTATGCATTGGAGAATCTCTTACTTCTCATAATCAACAACATTATTGTTCAATATCTAGGAGTGAGGGAGCAACTCCTTATGGATCTCAAATTCATTCCAACATTCCTAATAATCAGAATTTACATTTAGATTTGAAAGTGGTAAGCAAGGAAGATGATGTAGGGAAAAATACTGGATCAACAACACTTAGTAGTCGAGGCATAAGACCTCAATCAGCTAGACAAGAAAGAATTAATAGAGAGGTAGGTTCCATTAAAAGATCAAAATCTGCCCAAATATTTGGAAGTAACAATAATAAAAGAGAGAAAAAAGAGGATATTGCTACTGATCCACTACTATCCACAGTTATAACGGCCGAGTCAATGATTGCTTTCTACCCTCCTTCCTTTCCTTCTCCAAAACTTTCTTCTTCTTCCCTTAATAATAAAGAAAATGAAGAAAATTTCAAATATAAAAACAATTTAAAGATATTTAAAAGTAGAACCAAAGGATTTAGAAGGAAAACCTTAGAAGAGGATGGTAGACAAACAGCTCCTCCTAAAATAATGATACATGAAAAGACTAGTTTTAATATTAACAACAATAATAATTCTGTAAAGAAAAAGAAACTGGAAAAGAAAACGAGTAAAATTGATATTAAACCTGAAATGAAAGATGAAGATATTAATGAAGGAATCATGTTAGAACATACAATGAAAAGAGAATTTAATAAAAAGAAAGATCACATTTTGTACAGAGCTGGCACTCCAGATTTATTGACAACAAATAGAAACAATAACAATTCACCAACAACTACAACAACGAGAAAAGTGACAAAAACAGATAGTTCTCCAATGGAAAGAAGAATGTTAAGAAAGGAGAAATCGTGGACAATTAAATCTAATTTACCTTCCAGAGATGTTGTAAGTGCATTAGCGAGAATAGAATATGTTGACGGTAGCGATGGTGAGGAAGAAAATGATGAAAATAATAAAATTGAATTATTTACATCGTTGCCAACTAAATATTACACAAACAAGTTTAAGAATGTAAATGATTATATTAAGGCAGCGAGAAGATTGTTATTATATAGAAAGGGATTTACTAGAGAATTAAAAGAGGAGTATGTAAGAGAGTTTAAGAGAATTAAAGGTAAGTTAATTAAAATGTTGGTTCAACTTAGATTGTGGGCAAAATATAATTATTCAGATTATTTAGAGATAGAGGCTATTCCTCCAACGATACCAATTAGAGATATTAAGTTTGTTCAGTGTATGTGTTTCTTTTATTAATTACCTTTCTTTATATTTAACAGTAACTTTAATAATTTATTTAGCAATGCTGAGACAAATGACTGAAGATGATGTATACTTTTTAAATGTAAGTAATTATTCCAACAATATTTCCCAACATAAGACATTGACTGTAATGACATTACAATCATAGAATTTAAAATCCTTAACCAGAGATATTAAATTAGTATTAAAAGCAACAGGCATATTACTATTAGGATCTAGTTACTATGCCTCACAAGATATTGCCATTAAAAATATGGTTTTAGATCCAGACTTAAAGAACAAGTTAGTTTCTTTTAATCCGTCCAAAATTACAGAACAACAATTATTAGAGTTGGATTTTGTTGTACGAGACCCATCTCTTAATGCAAATAAGTTTTATGTACCACTAGCAGCATTGTTGTATCAATGGACAATTAATCAATTTAAATTTAGAGTGTTGGAACCATTTACAAAATTAAGAAGATATGTAGATGAATTGGATAAATTTTTACAAAAAATAAATACAATTTATCCTTAAATAGTATTATTATTATAATAATTTTTATTAATTATTATTATCTCTTTCTGCAGGAGATGATGAGCCATGATGATATTTACTACTATAATTACTACTATTACTACTACTGTTATTATTACTGGTATTGTTACTATTGCTATAACTTCTATTTCTTTCAATTACTTCTTTACTTTTTGATATTAATGCTTGAACAAACGTATTAATGTTATTTGAATCAGAAGAATTATCTAATGGTTGTTGAGGTGATAAATTTGTTATTGTTGTTGTTGATGTTGTTGGTGATATATACGTTCTATTATTATTATTATTATAATTCATAACAACATCATCATCATAATTCTCTCTATTGGCGGTTGTTGTTAATAATGATTGCCTTAATGGCGTAGTACTATTATTGTTATTGTTATCGCGGTTGACATTATTATTGTTTAAAACTTTCTTATTTTCTATCGTATCTAACTTTAAAGATAATTCTTCCATCAATCTTTCAATATTTGATAACCTTACTGACACATCTAAATTATTATTAATATAATTATTGCCGTTACTACCATAATTACCACTATAAATACCAGTAGTGTTATTACTATTATTATAATTAACATGACTACTATTAATAAAAGATAGTTCCCTTAATATTTCTTCTTTCGTGTCAAATAAAAACATATCCATTTCTTTTCTATTTTGTTTAATCATTCCCTCAACTTTTGCTTCATGTTCAACCCTTAATTTTATACCTTCTTCTTCTAACCAACGTTGTTCTTCTATCATTTTACTAATTAATTTTTGTTGTTTTTCTAATTTATCATCTACTGTTTTATGTATAGATGAAATATTTTGATTCAATTTATAATCTAAATCTGTATATTTACTTGTAAATTTATTTTCAAATTCTTTAAAATAATGTTCAAATTTATTTTGTAATTTATTTTGTAATTTATTTTCAATTATACTTTCCAATTTATTCTCCAGTTTATTCTCCAATTCAATCTTTATTTGTTCAATCATTTGAGAAGAAGATTCTTCTTCTTTCTTTAATGAATTACTAGAATTATCAATCTTACTATTATTTTCTAATGGAATGGTATTATTATTCACTTGTTGTTGAGATGTCTTAATTAATTGAGATGTATTATTACCTTGTTGTTGACTAGATTGTTGTTGTTGAATAACTTGTTGTTGTTGCTGATTAATTAATAAATCTAATTTTGAATGATATGTCTGTAAAGAAGTTTCTACAATTTTAATGGAATAACTTTTTAAATTGTCAATTTCTTCTCTCATTTGATTACCTAATTTATTTATCATTTCATTTGTTTCTTTTTGTAATATTTTAACATTATTTTCCATAGTATTTAATCTATCTTCAACTGTCACATTATTATTGACATTTCCATTATTAAATGGTTGTAAATTATTATTTTCTTTAAGGCCCATGGTAGTTGCTGTCATTCCCAACTGATTGTGAATCACCATTTCATTATTCATTTGTTGTTGTTGTAGTTGTTGACTATTGTATAATTGTTGTTGCTGTTTACTATTATTATTATTACTATTATTACTGTTATTATTATTGTAATGTTTTGTATTTGTAGCGGTAGAATTTACTGTTGCTGGAATAACATTTGGAAATTCAATGGACTGAATAGTTTTAGAAATTGTTGTTCCACCATAGTTACTATTATTATTATTATTAATAAATGTTGTGGCTGTTGTTGGTATTGTTGTTGCAGTCTCTAATAAAGAATTTGAAGATTGATTGGATTCATCTTCCAAAACGTCATCAAATAGACCCTTTCTATTAATCATACGATTATTATTCTTTCCTTTTATCTCTTCATTCTTCATTACAAATTGATTATTATTATTACCAATTGTCATTCCTCTATTATTATTTACTGTTGTTGACGACAACATTTCATTGTCACTATTTAACACATTATTATTCTTAACCAATCTATTTTCATTTATATTATTATTATTAATAGTACCATTAATATTATTCTTTACAATATTCTTTACCTTTCTTGGATTAATACATTCCTCAAATTCCATTTCACCACCAATAATTAAATCTTGTAAAGTATTATTTAATTTTAATGCTTCTGATATAATTCTAGCAATTTCTGTTGTATAATTATTAAAATCATTATCTAAATCTAAATATAATTTTAACAAAGAATGATTTTCTTTTAAAGCTAAAGAAATATATTCCATTGCTTCTAAATTAAATAAAATTCCTTGAATATCAAATATCTTTAATTTTTTATTACTTTTTAAAGAATGACCTAATGCTGTACCACCATTTATAGAAATGTCATTAAATCCTAAATATAATTCTTCTAAATTACAATTATTATTTAAAATTATTTTTGAAAATAAAAAAGCACCTTGATCGCCAATATGATTATTTCTAATATTTAATTTCTTTAAATATTTATTATATTTTAAACCACTAATTATAGATGAAATACCAACTATACCTATATTATTGGAGCTTATATCTAAATTTTGTAAAGTATCATTATTGTGTAATAATTTTCCTAATAAAGAAGCTCCTTTATCATTTATTTTATTATTTTGTAAATTTAATTGAATTAAAGAAGTATTTAAAATTAATTCATTTACAATAATTGTAACTATATCATCATCAATATAATTATTTTGTAAAATTAAATATTTAATTTTATTTGCCTTAATAAGTAAAGGTATCCCTTTTTGAAATTGATAATTATTTTGTCCTAATAAATTTCCTGATAAATCTAATTTTATTAAATTACTATTTTGAGAAATACTTTTTAAAATTATTGAAATGTATTCATCTTGTAATTTATTATTTTTAAATAAAAAAGTTTGTAAAGTCACATTCTTTTTAAACATTTCCGCTAATGAAAGTGAACTATTTCCATTTAAAGAACTATCACTTAAATCTAATTCCGTAATGTGTTTATTTGTTGACAAGGCAGTGGCAATGCAAGTCACATCTTTATCGGTCTATTTTTTTTTAAATTTTTTTTTTAATAATTATTTTTTTTAATAATTATTTTTTTTAAAAAACTTACCAATTGTTTTTTACGCTGAGATAAATTACAAGATTTTACATTTTTATCGTTTAAGGCAAAAATAAATTCAAAAGTTGGATCAATACCTAATTTATGACAATGCCTCATATATAAAGCTATTTGTTGTTCATTTTCATCTTGTTCTTCTTCCTTATTAATGTTATTTACATTTATTGTTAAGGATTGATGTTGTTGTGATTGTAGTGGTTGTTGTTGATTTAATAATTGAATCATTTCATTATTTAAATCTGAATCATTAAAGAATTTCTTTCTCATTTGTCGTTGTTGTTCATCATCTTGTTCTATTACTTCTACTGTACCACTATTACTACATGATCCAACAACATTATTACCTTCTCTTTTATTGTTCTTGTTGTTACTGTTGTTATTATTATTGTTATTCAAATAGGCTTGTTGTTGTTCATTATAATTTTCCATCATTATTGCATTGTTATTCAAACCAATACCGACGATGCCTATGCCAGCCTTAGTATGCTTATTATTATTATTGTTAATAATAATATTATGGTCTATCATGTAATCATTTGTTTTGTAATTCATTTTTTTTTTTTCGTTTGTTATAATTAATAAGCCTTTCTTTCTTTTGTATTTCTTTCTTCTTTTGTTTTTTGAGAGGCCGTAGGTAAAAACAACAATTAACGAAAGGCTTGTGGTTATTATTGCTGTTAACAAGCAACTACAACAACAGTAGATTTGTTTTGGCGGGAAAATAAGAAAGTGTGTTTCAGTAAGTAAAATAATACTACTAGTATTATTTTAAATCACAAACTAGTTTGATCAAAACAACAACATTCCTTTTTGGAGTTAAATTGAAGTTAAATCTATGTTGAAGTTAATATTGATATAGAGTTAACTTATTCCCTTAATCACAGAACATTTAACTACTGTAGAAATAAAATTTTATTTATTTATATATTATTAAACGGAGTATTGTTACGGTTTTATTACAATATATTACAATTCCGCTTTAAGTTCACTCCAGTTTCAAAATGAATTTTGGAAATAATGGATTTCCACACCAAAAATATCACACATAAAACCGGAGATTCCTTTCTAATACACAACCATTGTAAACAAGACAATCCAAAAACAAGCGAAAACCACACAAAAAAAAGTAAAAACACTTGACAATACAAATGACAAACCACAATTCCACTCTTGTCATTTCACTAATTCTTTCCATCCTTTTCCTTTTAAACATCATTCATGCCACTAAAACAACTACAAAAACTACAACAACACTATACGGAATAAACGAACTGAACACTGTTGGTTTAGAATTAATCACTTTAGATCCACTTCAAGGAAATATTTTACAAGCAAGTAATCCAATTGAAAATTTATATCCACTTTCCATTTTAACATTAGATTCCAATAATGGAATAATTTATAATATTGCATTTAATATGAAAACTAATTTAAATTATTTAATTCGTTATAATTTAGATTTAACAATAAATGCAGCACCTATACACATTGATTTAAATCAAATTTATAATTTATTTATAAATCAAACAGATAATAATCAATTAATTTTAATTGGTAAACAATTTAAAGAAGATTTAAATATTTCTTTATTTAATTTTAATATTAAAAATGGTCAACTTAAATTTATTGTTTCTTTAGGACAAGTAATTAATAGTAACAAACAAGAAGAATTAGCAAGTGGAATAAATTATAGAAATAATCAAATATTTTTAAGGTCAACTACAAATTCTTTTGTAATTGATTTAAAAACAAATAATGTTACAATGAAACCAGTTATAAAAGATAAAAATTATATTCCATTACAAGGTAATTTTATTTATGAACCAAAATTAAATTCCTTTTTAGGTATTTGTATTAAAGGAAATGTTATCATTTATGATCCAATTAATAACGTTGCAAAATTATTTATTTATTTTGGAGTTGATGTTTATTTTCAAGCTGGAAGTACAATTGATTTAAATAGTAATTTAATTTATTTTGCTGTACAGAAAGGATTTGGTGTGCATTTACGTGTAGTTGATTATGTGACTAGAAAGATGGTTAGTGAAAGTCAAATGGTTGCTAAACCAACTGGTTTGGTTGTTGTTTAAATTTTGTTTATTTATTTATTTTATTTAATAAATTATATTCTAATAAAAAGTAATGTTTTAATAAGTTTTATAAACTGAAGTACTTTTCTTGCTGTTCTTCTATCACAAAAAAGTCAAAGACAAATACAAAGAAGAAGCATTGGCGCAGATTAACAAATCGACAAGGATTACAATAATTTTGAAATTAACCCTTAGTAGCATGGTTTTCCTTATTACAAGTTGGAAATTGAAATTTGTGTACAATTTAATCTGTTAATAAATTGATAATTCAAAAATTTAATCTAAAAAAAACATTTCAATTACTAAATGATGACATCAGATAAAATCGTTTTTAGAGGTTTTAATCGTTTCTTTGCTGACGATAATTTACCGGTTAAATTTGATCTAGACCAGTGTAACTATTGCTCTATGGCTGTTTATACTTCAAAAAAGAATTACTCTTCAATAGATCAAGTCAGTGAGGAAATAAGAAATATATTACTTAATTTTAAAACAATTACAACCAGTGCGGTAACTAATGAAAAATTTAAAAACTTTTATGGTAGTGGAAAAATAAAATTTGATAACAAATTATTATTATTCCAACAATTTTACTCCAATTGTTATTCTGATGCGAAAAGTACTTATAGTACCCATTATAGAAGAGGCCTCCAATCAAAAATCAGAAAAAACGCCACTAAGCAGCTTCAAGCAAAAGAATTGTTTAAAGATTTTGCAGGATTCACAAATTGGAAAGAAGTTATGACACCATTAGTCTCTACAACCACAAACCTCGGTCATGCTCTCAAATACGCTATAGGTGAAGACAAAAAGTATCCTGGAAATCGTTTGAAATATAGACCTCTCTACTCAACAACTGGAGAATTTAAAGATGATCATGATGGTACAGTTGGTTGTTGTGTTGTTTTTACATTCAATAACCAAAAGTATTTAGAACTAGCACCAAATGATGTCTTTGCACTCGATAGTAAAGGTCTTTTGCATATTGATCCTAGAATAGTGAGCGAGAATGAAGTATCCTTTTTGGGATATATTCCCAAAGACAATATAGGTAAGAAGTATTTTATTAAGCTACCAAGTTTTCATGATGACTATGATGAAGAAATGCACTCTGCGTTGACAAAAGGGCAATATGAGGAATTTGGCGAGTTCTTTAAAGTGCATGGAACAAACTTTAGCTCCAACCAATACGAAACCAAGTTTAAAGAATTAGTAACAATTTTAAAAGAACACATTGAAACAATAATAACTAAAAAATATTTAACAACAAACGAATAACAATAAGATTCAATTTATGAACATTAGAAAATGAATATTAATCTAATTACATAACCCTTTGTACAAATCAATGTAAATAATTTAGTTTAAATTACAACAACTTGTTTTATAAACTTGTACATTTAAATAATCAAAATCTATTTCTTTACATAATTTGTTAGCTAATTCTATAAAATGATTTGTTCTAAATGTTTGTTCAAAATTATAATTATTATAATTATAATATACAATTTCAAAACCTTTTTTGTCATTTAAAAATTCAATATAAAATACTAAATTATAAGTGTAAAAATAGATTCTATTTGGTTCTTTATTGAATTCTTCTTTTTTAAAGGTAATTTGGTCAACTGAGTTTACAATGGTGGAATTTTTATAATTTATAGTTTTGTTATTATGGTAATTGTTGTCGTTATTATTATTGTAAATATTTGTTGTAATAATTGTAATATCATTAAAAGTATTTAATTTAAAATTAAAAATAATTTTTTTGTTATTTTGTAAAGTTGTTGAACGTTTACAATATTTCATTGCTTTATCTAATTGTTCCAGAGTTGAAATTATTTCAAAATTTAAAAAAGGAGATTTAAATTCAGGTAATTTTAATGGTAATCTATTTATAGATTCTTTACTAACAATCCACCGTTTCTTATTTTCATTATTCCAATTTTCATTACAACTATTGTAATAGTCAACCATTAACAATAATTCTTCAATTCCATTACAATACATATTATTATAAAATAATTTTAATAATTTATTTACAAAACTATCATTATCAATTAAATAACTGAAAGGCCAAGCACCAGCTAAATATTTACCAACACCTTCTAAAGTTAAATAATTAATTTCTGTAGCGTTAATTGAATCAATACTATTAATAAAATGTTTATTTTTACTATAATCAGCAATCTTTTCGTTTAAAATATTGTCAATATGAACTACTGCATTACCGGTATGGGCCAAATAGCTAATGAAAGTGCCCATTTATTTCTTTTAATTTTATTTTTATGTTGTTTATTTTTTTTTAACTGACAGTTTTGCATTATTGTTTGTTGTAAAGTACGTGGTAAATTGAGGTTTGTGCAACATTGATTATAAACAGTGGAGTATTGAGGTTTTCTTATGAACGTAGCAAAAGGTTGGGCTAGGCTGGGGTTTGTAAATGAAATCTAATTGATTTCAGAAGGATTTTATTAAAGATAAAAGTTCAACATAAATCTGTGGACTGGTTTGAGATTGACCAAAGAGCTCTAAAATAGTTCCCCAAAACCAAAAGTCACTGGTCAGGGTGGGATTTGAACCCACGAACCCATGCGGGATTAGATCTTAAGTCTAACGCGTTTGACCACTCCGCCACCTGACCGGCTCGGAAAAGTAGGTTTCATCAGGATACTTATAGTATATTTGTTTCTGGATAAAAATAAAAACTCTCCAATGATTTATAACTTTAATATAAACATAAATTCTGTTAATATTTTTAATTCTTTTTAAAAACTATATGCATTTTTTACCTTTATATTGTTGTAAACTATTATTACAAAGTCCCATAGCTTTATCTAATTTTTCAATTTTATCAATAGTATTATTGTAACAATAGTCAACATCAATAAAAACAATTGCCAGTAAAACCTATATAACTAAAACTGGAACCCATTTCTTCTTGTTTTTGATGATTTGTGTTTGGATTGTTTTTGATTTTAAGTTGTTTGGAATGGCAACAATTAGTTTGTTGCTTTTTATGTAATGCTCAATAAACTTGAAGAAAATAACATACTGCATCTTTACAACAATAAAACAAACAAAACAATAAATTATTAATACTGAACTGCTAGTTGGGGCATTGATAATAGGGAAACGCAATTTAATTTGTTCATGTTTCAACAGAAAATATATTTTTCACAAGAACAGTCAATAAAAGGAATATCTTATTGAAGCCCCAATTCCCTAAAAACAAAGTAAATAGTACATTTATAGTTTGATAAATGTTAAACAAATTATTAAAATAAAACCACACAGCAAAAATTATAATCTTTAGAATACATTTAAAAACAGACACAAAATAAAACCTTAAAGCAATAAAAAAAAACAGAGAATATGAAATTTATAATTTTATTGTCTCTTCTTCTCTTTACATTTCTTCTTACTGTAAATTTATCATTGACTCATTCATTGTTATTTAATAATGATTTATTTAATGAACCAGAAGAAGAATTATTAAATTATTTAAAACAACAACAACAAGTCAATCACGCTGATTATAACGCTGACAATTCAGTTTACAACAATAAATTATCATTTTTAGAAGAGCAACTACTTCTTTCCATGATTAAAAAGTACATTTCCAATCAATTAAATGAAGAACCAAATTGGAATGCAACTTCTACTGGAACTACAACAACTTCTGTCAACAAAAAAA
Organism: Willaertia magna; assembly: GCA_902984215.1. NCBI lineage: Eukaryota > Heterolobosea > Eutetramitea > Acrasida > Naegleriidae > Willaertia > Willaertia magna. Next base: position 63,435 of record CADWAF010005313.1, on the reverse strand, counting down.
ACATTGTAAATAATAATATTCCATTTCCAAAATATAAAGAAATTTGTAAAGAATTAAATTGTCAACAACCTGACAATGACAACAACAATAATCAAGCATTTAAATTAACTGAAGAAGAATTGATAATGAATGAAAATGCATGGAAAGTTATTTTACAATTTATTTCAGAAATTAGTAAAGATTCTATGAAACAATTAACGTAAGTGTTTTTATTTTTTATAATTGTTATTATATTTATTATTATTGTAAACTTTAAAGTAATAAAAATTGGGAAGAAATTCCAGAAGAACAAACTGATAAACATTTATCCAACCTTTTACAATCAACCCTTCCTTACGTAAAAATTGCAGTAAGAAACTATATTAACAGTTACAATACCAACCATTACAAAAATGATCAAATCTTAACTGACAACAATAAACCATCACCACAACAAGCTGTCAACAATAACAACAATAATAACAAGATGAATCAAGAAAAGTATATCATTAAAACAATTCTTCCATTTATGAAGAATGGATTTAAATATTATGTAAATAAAAATTGGATTCATTTAAATGAAAGTGATAAAAAAGAATTGCAATCTATTTGGAAAGTAATTAAGGAAAAGGAAAAGAAAAATCATCCAATTGTAAAACGTTATTTGGAAAGAATTAATGTTGGTAATGCAGCTGCTAATAATAATCAACAACAAGGTGATTTAAATGTCAATAATAAATTATTACAAAAGATAATGAAGTTAATTAAATATCAAAAGGAACAATTACAACCACAGCCACAGCCACAGCCAATTGAACCAGTTGTAGAACCAGCAGTAGTTGAAAAGAAAGAACCACAAAATATTGTAAAGAAAAATAATAATAATAACAAAATTCACATTGTAAATGATAATAATACTGTAAAAAGTGAAAAAGAACAACAATTTAAGGAAATGCCAGAAAAGATGAAAGAAGTAAAAAGAATGACAAATTTATTAAAAATTCAAAGACAACTTGATGAATTAGAAGAAATGATTAAATTGTATTATAACCATAAGAAAAGAATGATTAAAGAAAGACAATTACAACAACAACAAGAAGCAGATGAAGCAATGGTTGATGAAATTATTCAAAATGTATTTAGAAGAAGAATGTAAAAATATTTATTTATTAAACAATAAAAAATTGTTTCATTACAATATTAAACCGCCCAAAATGGTCAACTGTTATTAGTTTAAAATATTATTTACATTGTTTTATTGTTGTTGTAAATAAATGAAATTGCATTTTTCCAAAATGATTTTTTTTTTAAAAACCAAAAGTTGGATAGATTTTATTTTAAATTTTAAAGAATTTGTAACAGAAAACACTAGATTTATATACCTATTTTAAATCATCATATATGCTGACAAATAAATTAATTATTTATTTGTATGTAGGTATGATGTATAATAAAGATTATTTCATAACAACGCATTATAAATTCTTTACAAAAGATTTATAATGTTCATTTAAAATAGGACATTACAAAAAATTTATTTTCTTAAATCATCATTTACAGGAGTATCTTCCACTCTTGTTTTAGTTGGTTGTTGTGATGTGGTTAATGTTCCTTTCACTTCTTTATTCATAATATTCTCCTTTTCTTTATCATTTACTAAAAAGTGAAAATTATATTCGTTATTATCTGTAATTTCTCTAGTTTCCTTTTCTTTATCTCTAGTTACAAACATGTTATCAAGTTGACCTTTATTTAACATTTTTTTTTTATTATTGTTGTAATTCTTGTAAGCTTGTGGTTTTCTTTATTTAAAGAAAAATAAAAAAACTATTAAAAATGTGCTATAATTAAATTGGTGTTTATTAAAAAAATAAAATTAATAAATTTGTATAATATTTATATAAATAGCAATTTAACTTTACAAAAAAATAATTAACACGTGTTAAAAAAAAGTAATTTTATTTAAAAAAATAATTAAAATAATTTTAATATAAACCCATAAAATTAACCCAAATAAGTAACACATGCTAAAAATAATAAAATTGAAATAATAATAAAATCACTAATACTCTTTTCAATTACAATACTTTTAAATTCAAATCTTGTATCATTATTAACTTGTTTTCTTAATGAAACAGCAAAAACCATACAACAAATACAACAAAAGAAACCAGCTAACATTGAGTTAAAAGGAAAAGTACCAACAACTTGACAATAAACAAATTGTATAATTGCAATTAATATACTTAATACAATAAATTGATCAATTAACTTTACTCTTTGAGATGTTTTATTTGAATAATTATTTAATAATGTACTTATTACTTGTACCATTGATGCATCCGATGATGATGATCCGGAAGATGATGTTGTTGTGGATGGAGCCATTATTCTTATTTCCTATTCTACTTTTTAAGCCTTCGTTGTCGGTAAGAATTGATACAAAAAATTCGCTAGAATCCAATCAATATATTTTTTTTGAAAGAATTTTGAATACAAATTTTAAAAAAACTTTCCCGCCCAAAATACAAAAATTCAAGAAAAAAAAAATGAGTGAAAAGACAATGCTAGTTGGGGCTTTAGCTGGTCTCTGTTCTGACGCAATGGTTCATCCTATGGATACGATAAGAACAAATACAATTTTAAAGAATAAAGAATTTAATAAATTTAATTTAAGACATTTATATAGAGGATTTAGTGTTGTTGGATTATTTACAATTCCAGCTCATGCTGCATACTTTTTTAGTTATGAAAAATCAAAAGAATTATTACATCCATATTTATCAAATAATTTAACTTATTTAGCAAGCGGTTTTATTGCGGATATATTTGGAGCTCTTTTTTGGTGTCCAATGGATGTAATGAAACAAAGATTTCAATATCATCAAAAATTAACTTTTAAAGAAATGTTTACTAAAAATAGTAATAATAATTATTTAACAAATTTAAAAAATAATTGTAAAATGATTTTTAAAGGATTTGGTACTTCTATAATTGTTTATGGACCATATGTTTCTTTCTATTTTATGTTATATGAAAACTTTAAAAATTATCATAAATTACATTTTACAAATAAGGAATTATCTTTACCTTATTTTATGTTATATGCAAGTACTGCAAGTACTATAAGTGCAATTTTAACTACACCTTTAGATGTAATTAAAACAAATTTACAAACTTTAGATCAATTTAAATCACCAATTGATGTTGTAAAGAATTTAAAGTTTGATGTTAAAACTTATTTTAATGGATGGAAACCTAGAGCTATATGGATGGCAAGTGGTACTGCATTGACAATGGTATTTTATGAAGAATGGAAAAAATTATTTATTTTAAATGAAAATGATTTAAAAACTGAAGAAATTGTAAAGGTTGATTAATTTTTTATTTTAGATAAAGTTTTGGATATAGTTTTGGATAATTTATAATAAAGAATTTAATTAATTCTAACCATTATTTATTTCTCTTTCCGTATTCACCTTTTCCCTAAAAAACAATATTCACTTACTTGATTCCATCCTTAAAATAAATAAAATAAAAATAAATAAATAATAAAAAGAAATAAATGGGCACTTTCATTAGCTATTTAGCTCATACCGGTAATACAGTAGTTCATATTGACAATACTTTAAATGAAAAGATTGCTGATTATAGTAAAAATAAACATCTTATTAATAGTATTGATTCAATTAACGCTACAGAAATTAATTATTTAACTTTGGAAGATGTTGATAAATATTTAGCTGGTGCTTGGTCATTTAATTATTTAATTGATAATGATAGTTTTGTAAATAAATTATTAAAATTATTTTATAATAATATGTATTGTAATGGAATTGAAGAATTATTAAGAGATAAAAGGAATGATTGTAATAATAAAGAAAATAAGAAACAATAGATTGTTAGTAAAGAATCTATAAATAGATTACCATTAAAATTATCTGAATTTAAATCTCCTTTTTTAAATTTTGAAATAATTTCAAATATGGAACAATTAGATAAAGCAATAAAATATTATAAACGTTTAACAACTTTACAAAAAAACAAAAAAGTTATTTTTAATTTTAAATTAAATGCTTTTAACGATATTACATTTATTACAACTGATACTTATAATAATAATAACAACAATATTAATTTCAATAACAAAAAATCAAATTATCCCTCTACCACTACAAACTCAGTTAATCAAAATATATTTAAAAAAGAAGAATTCAATAAAGAACCAAATAGAATTTATTTATTTTCTTATGATATCGTATTTTATATTGAATTTTTAAATGATAATAAAGGTTTCGAAATTGTATATTATAATTATAATAATAATAATTTTGAACAAACATTTAAAACAAATAATAATTTAGTTTTAGCTAAAAAAATTGGATTAGAAATGGATTTTGATTATTTAAATGTATTAGTTTATAAAACTGATAATTTAGAATAACTATATTGATTATGTAATTTAAATAAATAAAAAAATTTACAATAATTTAGTTACAATTTAATTTTTAGAAAAATTTTAAAAAAAGTATTTAATTTAAATTTTTTTTTTAAAATTAAGTGTAAAAATTAAATTTTTTATTAATCATATTATTACAAATAACATTTACTGTCCTTTGTAGATTTACTTGTTTTTTTAATTAAGCTAACAAATACACTTTGATTTAATTTTTTTTGTAGATTTATTTGTTTTTTTTTAATCAAGCTAATAGTTTTTTTATTTATAATATTTTTTATTTATAATAAATACGTTTTTTTTTATTGTAAATAAAAGAGCTATTATTATAGTTATAATTTTTTTATAATATTATCACAAAAAGAAACCTTTTTTTTATTATTAAAATTTAAATCAGTTACTATTTGAAAGAAAATTAGAGTTAAAAATCTTTATTTTTAAATTTATCTTTTATTGATAAAGAATTTTCATTAATAGTTCTAATAAACTATTGTTTTATATTTTTGTAAAGTATTTTGTAAAGTAAAAAGGGAAAAAATTTGGTTGGAAAAAACATTTCATTGTAAAATTTTTGTAATATTTAAAATGGTATCTTTTGTACTATTGTTTTTTTGAAATAATAATAATAATTAAAATCTATAATATTATTTTCTTACAAAACACCTACATTGTCTTTCTGTTTTCTTTTTTTTCTTTTAAGGAGATAATTTTAAATTGTTTATGTTTTTTAGAACGAATACAAAGATTATTTAATTGTTACAGATATTATTGTATTTTGAGTATTGGTTTGCATAAAGTGATATAACTATCCTGATGAAACATTCTTCTCCGAGCCGGTCAGGTGGCGGAGTGGTCAAACGCGTTAGACTTAAGATCTAATCCCGCATGGGTTCGTGGGTTCAAATCCCACCCTGACCAGTACATTTTAACTGTTGTTAAAAATTTTATTAATAATGGTGCAACTTTGCTGCCGTCATCGCCAACATTAACAGCACAACTTTCTGCAGAATTAAAAAAAAAATTAGAAAAAAAATTTTTGAAAAAAAAAAATGAGCAACACCACTGCTACTCCAACCATTCAAATTGGTAATCCATTAGACCAACAAGTTCTCACCTTTTTTAAACAATTAAATCCAACATTAACCATTAATGAAACTCAAAGTAATGATTCCACTACCAAATTAGTAGAAGATAACAATAATATTACAGGATTAATTAATATCCTTACACATCTCTATCCAACTAATTCTTTATTAGAAAATACAAAATCATTAATTACTTCAACTAAAAATAATGAATTAAATTTAAATTATATTTTAAATACAATTCCAAATAAAGAAACTGATTTATTAACAGAAGATATTTTAACATTTTTAAATAATCAATTATTATTAAAATCTTATTTATTAAATAATAAATTAACAATTTTAGATATTTATTTATTTTCTAAAATTTATAAATTAATTAAAAATTTAAATAAAAAACAACAATTAGAACATGTTAATTTAATTAGATATATTTCCCATTTAAGAAATTTATTAAATTTACAAGAAGAATTTAAATTATTTTTAAATCCAAATAAATTTATTTATAAACCTTTAATTGGTAATTCTTCTTCTACCAAAAAGGAAGATAAAAAAGAAGATAAAAAGGAAGATAAAAAGAAGGAAGAAACTAAAGAAAAGAAAGAAAAGGTAGTAATTCCTAAAAAGGAAGAAGAATATAATCCAAATGGAGTAGCATTTACTATTGGTAAAGTATTATCATGTGAAGATCATCCAGAAGCTACTAAATTAGTAAGTTTTTATTTATTTAAAATAATTAAAATATTTATTAAAAATAATTAAAATAAATAAAAGTATGTTGAAAAGATTAGTATTTCTAAAGATGATAGTAAAATAATTACAGTATGTAGTGGATTAAAAGGTAAAATTGAAAAGTCAGATATTACTTTTAAATATGTATTATTAATGACTAATTTAAAATCATCTAAAATGGTTGGAATTGAAAGTGAAGGAATGTTATTAGCATCTACATTAGGTGAAGAAGTTAAATTAATTCAATTTAGTAATAATAATCAATTATTAGAAGCAGGTGATAGAGTAATTGTGAAAGGATATGAAGTATGTGAAGTTGAAAAACAAATTAAATCTGATAAATTAAGTAAAAAGATTTTACCTAATTTAATGACAAATGAAAATGGTAGTGTTGTATGGAAAGATAATAATCATCATTTAGTTGTTATGGGTAAAGAAGATATTGAATGTGTATCTGTTCATGCAAATGTACCTGTTAAATAAATTATTATTCATTTGTTATTCATTATCTATTCATCAGCTATATTGTTTGTTAACACTAGTGTTATTGATACTAGTTTGTTATTGAAATAATCATAACCAACTTTCGGAACAGAGGTTGGTGGATTATTATTTATGAAACAAGGTTCTTTTGTTATCATTCTACTTTATTGCAGGTACCCAAACAAAAACAAATAAAAACGCGGAACGTTGTTGATCTCAGTAAAAAAAAATTATTGAGGTTTAATTACTTGCTTTCGCATCTCCCCTTGTCTAAAAATGAAAAATGAGTGATGGTTGGATAATTTTGTTAAAATTTTAAAAAAAATAAAAAAAAAATGTTGGTTAGTGAAATGTCAACAGCTTCCATGGATGAAGATATTTTATCAGTAGAACAACAAATGATGGATGACAATACACAACTCTCCAATCATCATCAACAACAACAACAAAACAATAACAACAACAACAACAATAGCACTACTAATAGTAATAGTAGTAGTAGTACAAGTAAAGATGAAATGAATGAAAATAATAAAAATGGAGATTTATTATTAATTGTTGGTGAAAATAATGAATTAAATAATCATAGATTATCTACTACTAGTATTATAAGTGAAAGTGAAGAAGATTCATCATTAGATGACAATAATAATAATAATGAAAAGAATGTACCACCACCAAAAATAGATCCAATACAAGAAGAAAGACAAAAAAAATTAAATAAAAGAAAATTAGTTATACAAGTAAGTATTTTATTTATTTATTAAAATATAATTATAAAATTGTAATAAAATAATAAAATTAAAAAAGGAAATATTACAAACAGAAAAGGAATATGTTAGATGTTTAAAAATATTAGATGATATATTTATTACACCAATTCGTCAACAACATTTATTAACAGATGAAGATTGTGATGAATTATTTTCTGATTTAGTTGTAATTATAAAAGTAAATATGGAATTATTAGGTTTTATTGAAATATTTATAAATTATATGAATAATAATAATTATAATGATGAATTAGATGAAATGTTAAAGAATTCAGATTTAGATACTAAAAAGAGAGCACAATTAATTTTAGCTAAAAAAATGATACCTACTTTAGGTAAGTTATTTTATTGTAATATAATTTATTGTAATATAATTTATAGGTGATATATTTCAATTGATGGGTAATTATTTAATAAGTTATGCTAGTTATTGTAATAAATATGAAAAATTATTTCAAATGATTGAAGAGAAAAAGGAAAAGAAATCTAAATTTAGAAAGTTTTTAGAAAAGGTAGAATTTACACCTGAAAGTAATAATGATACCATTGTTAGTTTTATGATTAAACCTGTACAACGTATTCCTGTAAGTATTTATTTATATCTCTCTCTCTATTAATCATTTTATTACAATAATCATTACAATAATCATTACAATAATAATTAAATACCAATGTAAAATATAGAGATATGAATTACTATTAAGAGAATCAATTAAAAATACACCACAAGATCATCACGATTATCAACGTTTAACATCAGCAGCCAATAAAATAAATACAGTAGCCTCAAAAGTAAATGAAAAGATTAAATTACAATTATGTTCAGAACGTTTAATTCAATTAGAAAAACAAATTATAAATTTACCTTTTGATTTATTAAAAGCAAATAGAAAATTTATTAAACATTCAATTGTTGGATATATAAGTGATGGAAAGGGTGTACAATTAAGATTATTAATTTTATTTAATGATTTAATTTTATTATGTTATCCTAAAATGGATGTGAATAATAATTCTTTAAATAGTAGTAATAGTGATGGTAATAATGATAATTATCATGGAGAGAATAATGATAATAGTATTATGGCACAATTTTTAACTTCTAATAATGGAAATGATATAATTACTCAAGATGGAAATGAATTACAAGAACCATACATGTCACCTGAATTACAAAAAAGAGAAATTGAAGTATTTACAAATAATAAAATAAAATATATTTTAACAAGTGCAATAAGTTTAATCATGAAACCATTACCAAATATAGAAATATTAAAAGATAATTATTGTATTGAAAATGGATTTAAATTAAATACTAGAGATAAAACTTTTATATTTTTTTTAGAAAATTCTAGACAATTAAATGTTTGGGTAAATTTAATTAATGAACAAATTGAGAAATTAAAGAGACAATTACCTAATTTAGCTAATGAATCTATTGCTACGGAAAAGATTTCTATTCATTCAAAATTTTATGATTATGTTCCAAGAGAGAATATTAACAATAATAACACTACTACTCAATATGGTAATCAATGTAGTGATAATAATAATGAAATACCTACATTACAATTAAATAGTATGGTTACAACATCTAATAGTACAGATATTTATGGATTATCACCTAGAGGAACACCTAATAACATTAATAATAGTAGAATTACGGGTGGTAGTTTAAGTGGAACAAGCACTAATCAACAACACTTGTCAACTGGAACGACAGGTACATCATCATCAACAACAAGTAGTGGTAGTATTAGTGGAAATAAACATCAAGCAAGATATGCCTCTAGATCAAAATCTTTATCTCCATTAATGGAAAGTAGTTTACCAAATACTTTTACCAATCAAGATAATGGTTTTTATGATAATAATAATAATAGTGGTAATAGTAATGGTGGTGATACTTTAACGAAACGTATTGCATTTAAAGTGATGAATAAATTTAAAAAGAATTCATCAAATAAAAAGAAAATACAAGATACTACTGATTTATTATTATTATCAGATAGTGAATCATCATCTACTATGAATAATAATAATAACAATAACAATAACAATCAATATGGTAATAACAATAATAGAGATAGTTTAAATAATAATAATTTAATGAATAATATTGAAAATACATATGATGAACCATTTTCAAATAATTTATTATCATTTATGAATGAAGTAAATAAAAGAAGAGTAGATAAACAATTACATGAAGAATTTATTAAAATTTTAGAAAAACAAGAAAAACAATTTGAACCATTTATTGAAGAATTTAAAAAATTAAATCAAACTAAAAAATTATTAAATGTTATACATTATCATCAACAATTAAATAATAATCATTCAAATAATCATCATGATGATAATAATAGTGATAGCAATGATAATTCACCAATAACAACAACAAGTGACAATAATAGTTCAAATAATAATATAGATAATGACAATGATAGATATTTATTAATCATGAATCCACTATTTGGATTAAAAGAACCACCTGCAACTAGAGCAAGTAGAATACAAATAATAGATGAATTAAGAGAAAGTAATAATAGTGGAGAAAATGCAGAATATGATAAATTTATTAAACAATTAGAAGGTAAAATGAATTTACAAAATAGTTCAGTTGGTGGTGAAGATGGTAATACTAATGATGGTATTAAAAAGAGAAAGAGTTTATTCTTTTGGCGTAATCAATAATATATTATTGTATTTTTAATAAAAATTAAATTATTTAATTAATTTTTTTTAATTATTTTGTAACGAACCGTTTTAACATTGTGTTCCGATCGATGAATACAACAACATGAACATAATTTGTGAAATGCAAGGATGGAGGTCATCATTTCTATAAAAAAAAACAATTAAAAAAAAAATGTTTGAAAATGAAATTGTAGTTTCTTCTTCTCCCTCCAATTCTTTTACGAGTTTTTCCACAGAAAATGAAGAAGAAAATGAAGAAGAAATAAATAATTCAATCATTTCCATTTTAACATTAAAATATAATAGTAATTTTATAATTAATAATTTAACATTACAAAATTTAACAAGTATAAATTTATCTTATTTTAAATTAAAAGAAATACCAAATGATTTATTTTTATGTAAAAATTTAATTGATTTAAATTTATCTTTTAATTTTATTAAAAATATAAATTTATTAAATAATAAATTAATTAAATTAAATTTATCAAATAATAAAATTGAAGATTTAAATATTTTAAGAGAATTAGGAAATTTAAAATATTTAGAAGAATTAAATATTTTAAATAATCCAATTATTAATGATATAAATAGAATTAAATTAATTAAAAAATTATTACATTTTTATTTATTTAAAGATATTTCTATAAATAATAGTTTAATAAATAATATTTCTATAAATAGTAATATAAATGATATTATTAAATTTATTAAATTTACAAAAAATATTTTACAAAATAATTTAAAAAGTCAAGAAAAAAAAGTAAATGATTTAAAAATATTTATTAAAAAATATAAATATTTACAAAAAGAAATTATACCATTTAATTTAAATCCTTATTTTGAAAATTTAAAATTAATTCAACAATTTCTTTTAAATTACTTTTCTAAAAATATTTCAAAAAATAATAATTTTAAAAATTGTAAAAATAATTTTAAATTAATAGCACCATTACCTAGAGATTTTAAAACACCATTTCCAAATTTGAAAATTTTAAATTTATTTGAAATTACATTAGATGAATATTTATTAAGTGTAAATGTAGAATTATTAGAATCTATTATTAAAAAAGATTGTAAAGTATTACAAAAAACTGTACAAAAAAGTGTAAAAGATTACAATGAAGATTTTTACAATGAAAATGACATTTTTGGAAATGAATCAAATAATAATGTCACAAATAATTCAAGTAATAACATTTCTAAAAATAGTAAAATTAAAAATAACGAATTATTAAATACAAAAGAAGAAGAAGAAAAAAGAATTTCCTTTTCTGAAATTATTAAATTTAATTTTATTCAAACAAGAAAAGATATAGATTCCATATTTGGAATAACAAGAAAAAAAATAGATTTTAGACCATTTAAAGAACAATTAAATGATTTAAATCCAGAACAAATGGAATTAACTTTAAAAAGAATTGAATTAAAAGATAATATCTATAAATGGAAAAATATTGTACAATCTAAACATTTATTAATTGAAAATAGAAAGAAAGAATTAAATGAAGATAATTATATTATTGATGATGAAATTAGTAAATATTGTAAAGAATTGGAAGAAAAAAAGAAGAGAAAATATTTACAACAAAATAATTCTATAAATGGTAATCATATAAAGAATAGTAGTAGTATGAATGTGAATAATAATTTATTAAAATCAATGGAAAAGTTAAATAGTGAAGAAATTAAAGTGTTAAGAAAGAAATATGCAATGGAAGGTAAAACATGTATTGTAAATGGTCAATCATTTACATTTTCAAATTTATTTGTTTAAAAAATAGTTTATTTGGAGAGTACTTGAATGATGTAATATGGATATTTTTTTAGATATTTAATGGTCAGCTTTATAAATTGTAAATACATAAAAAAATGCATTCAAATTAGGCAAGTGGTTTTGCGAGCCGTTGTTAAAGAAAAAAATATATTGGTCAGGGTGGGATTCCAGAGTTTACCTCTCTGGAATAAAAAAGACAACAAAAAAAACCTGGATTCGAACCCACAACTGTTTGAAAGAATAAAATCAGCCCAACTAACGCGTTTGACCACTCCGCCACCTGACCGGCTCGGTAAAGTTGATATCATCAGAATACTTATAGCATATTAGAAATTATTTGAGCTTTTTGTTTTTTGGAGTGAGAAGTTGATATACACCTCAGAGTTTTTATTATTCTTTTAAAATACAAAAACCACTAAATTAAAAACTGTTTCATCGATAGTAGACGGTTCATCACCCCTGTCAACGCATTTTTTGTTATTTGATTTTTACAAAAAATAAAACCTTTTAGTTTTTGTTTTATAACAGTAAAAGCTTAAGTGATAGATGCAAAACTTTTTGACAGGTCAAGAAAAAACTATTGTTTAACCGCGTCATAAATATGTATTGTTTCTCTACATTAAAGTTCTAATTTTTTGTACTAATAGTATTTTGGAAAATCTACTTTTAGTTTGTAAGTAAAAACTAGCAGTTCTTTATATAAAAAACATAGTTCTTTCTTTTTAATCGTTATCCACTGTGAAACTATTTGTATATAAACAATTTTGTTTCGAGAATTTTCTCTTCGTATATATATCACTTTATGCAAAACAGTTAGTTTTTACTTATTTGATTAAATAAAGCACTCAAAATACAAACATATATTGAATAAAATTCTAACAGCTACAAAACTTACCTATTTCTTTTGACAGATCATAACGCTTAGGTCAAGTGCAAAAAATTCCATCACTGTCAACAAAAAATGAATTCGAATGTGCTAAAAAAATTAACTGAAAAAAAACAAAATGTCCAAAACGACTATAGAGAAATTTAAATTTATTGAATATAATTTACAACAATTGAATAATCTTTGTCCTTTTTATTTATACTCAAAAGATAAAAAGTTAATTGGATTTGTTAAGAAATACACAAACAATAAAAAGGACTTTGAAAAAGTTCTCAAGAAAAACAATGAAATGATAAAGAAGGTACCTATTGAAATTAAAATTGTTCCGTTTATTAAAGTAAATAAATACACCACTCCAACTGCCTTTGCGAAAGCAGTAACCAAAGGTATAAATGGCAACTTTAGAGAAGTGTGCTTTATTCATGACACTGTTGATGGAAAGTTTAAAAAGATGGATGAATTACAATGTTTAGATGTTTTAAGAGGAAAAACGAAATTTTCTTCGACTATTGTACCAGAAAAGATGGAAGATGATGAAGACAGTTCATCTGATTATACAAGTGATGAAGGATCTGATAGTGATAAAGATGATGCTATAAGTATTCGTTCCAGAAAACGCAGAAATGATTTAAGATCATCTCCTCAAAAGAAGAAAGAAAAGAAAACAGACAATGTAGGTGTTTTACAAGAAGGTAATAGTAACATTACAGATTCTAATCCATTATTATCTCAAAACAACAATATTACTACTAGTAATAGTTCTGTAGTAACTACTAGTGTTGAAAATTCTTCTTTGTTATTAACTTCAACCTTAATAACTGTTCCTACCACTACTTTGGAAACAAATGAAGATAGTAATAATAACATTGATAATGCAACAGAAGAGTTGATTAGAATGATTAAGGCAAAGGCAGTAGAAGCAAGAATGGATAGTAAAATGTTATCTGTTATTTGTGATCGTATAGTTGAGGAAGAATATAATCTATATACTCTACGTTTAATTGGAGAAGATGAATTTGAATCTTATATGAAGAAAACAGGAGTAGTTACAAAGGGTGCTTGGATTATTCTTTTAAAACATGTTGTTTTTGATTAATAAAGTAATTATTGTAAATATTTTCTTATTGTCTATTTATTTGTTTCAATAATATAAAGGTTATTGCCTTAAAAGATTTATTATAAAAGCAACGGAATAGTAATTTAACGTTTTATTTTTTTTGTGGAATCTTATAAGATTTAAATAACCGTTTCGGTGAAGCTTGTTATTGCGTTATAAAGTGAATTGTTTGGGTGGGACTTGAACCCATGTGGGATTGGATCTTACATATAGCGCAATGGAGCGTTTGAGGTTTTTGTGTGTTGGGTTATTTTCTGGTGTAAAAAAACATTTTTAAAAAATAGCAAATCATTTATTAATACTAATATGTTTATTGATATTCTTCAATAATTCTTTTTAATTTTAGAGCTAATCCATAATCTAACATTTGAGTTTTTTGGAATTCACTACAAAAACTCAATTCCTTATCATTTAACATTATATCTAATGAACATCCATCAAATTTATAATTTTTAATAGTCTTAATAATTTTGGTTCTTTCTTTTTCATCTTTTACTAAACTACTATATCCAATTAATTGTAAAACTTGTTCTGTGGACATTTCTTTTAATGTATTCTTCTTCATTTTACTTTGCTTTTTAATTTTATCAGTTGTAAGAGTTAATAAGTCAATATCATCATTATCTTCATTAATATTATCATTATTATTTACTGTTTCTTTTTGAACTTTATTCTCTCTTTTAGATTTTCTTTCTTTAACAATATTCTTCTTTTTCTTACTACAATCTGTTCCTATCTTAACTAATTTTCTATCATTAATACTTCCTTTGTACATCTTTAAATATTCCATTTCATCTTCTTCTAAATCACTTTCTTCTTCTTGTACGTAATCTTCATCATCAGAATTATCTTCTTGTGCATATTCATCTTCACTATTATGATTACTATTATCCTTTTTTTCTACTTTAATTGGAATAATATCTGATTGAAATGGTTTTTCTCCTCTTAATATTTCTAAACCAACGAGTTTTTCGAGGGAAAAAAATTGTTTTGTTATAGTGTCTTGAATATATATTGCTTCTCTAAAGTTAACACGCTTTCCCATAATAGCAGTGGCAAATTGTGTATCACTATGATATTTTTTACCATTTTTAGGTATTACAATTGGAACAATTGGATTTATTCTAATTTTCGAACCTTTGTTGTTGTCTTTAACTTTTTGAAGAAATTCCTCTTCTTTACTTAAAAAGCCAGAAATATATCCAATATATTCATAGGTTTCACCATTAAACAAACCCATTGGGCAAAGTGCATTAATATTTTCTAAATTTTCCTTAATATATTGATAAGTCATGCTTGTTTTTTTTTGTGTTTTTTTTTGTGTTTTTTGAGGCTGAGGGTTTTAGTTTTTTGATGAAATCAACTGATGTGAAATGTTGTGATGTAAAAAATTATAAAGTACCAAGAACTAGTAGACTTAAGCATATAGCGTATATCGTTAATGATTGTTTAAGTTGTTTGCAAACAGTTAAGCTTTAAAAGGTAAAAGCGTTTAGTTCATCTGATTATTTAAGTGATATATTTGCTTCGTTACCCAAAAAAGAAGGGTAAAAATAGATTAAACAAACCCAACTGAAATAAAAAACAGCCAACAACATTTAAACCGTTTTATACTATTGCTTCAGTTGACTGGCCTTTATTCTAGAAAAGGTCCAGTTTTCAAAATGCTGGTCGTACGTTAAATTTTACTTAAATATTAATAAAACTTAGTTAACTATTTTATATTATTATACCCTATTCCCTGTTTGTAAAATTATGAATAACGCAACATCCAAAACTTTATTTTAATATTGACAAAGGTTAATATTAAATAAAAATAAACTTTAAATAAGTTAAAAATTAGTTTTTGTTTTAAAAATAAAAAAAGAATAAATAAATATACAAAGTTAAATGAATATTAATGAAATACTGTATTATGGTACACGACAAAATATTTATGAAAATGATTTATTAAACATACCATTAATAATTATAAACCCAAAGGAAAATAATTTATATATTAATGTTGTGTAAAACATGTATATAAATTTAAACTAAAATATATAATAATTTAAAAAAGTTTTAGTTTTACCAATGTATTAAAATTTTTTATTACTGTGATTTATGTGTTGTAATTACTGTGTGATTAGCTATATTTTGTGTTGATAAGGATGACATTCTGATAACAATTTATTAGTAACAGGCCTAAATATTTCGCTACTGAACTTTGAATTATGTTATTAAAACGAATGGTTTTTTGTTTTCTCTTTCAAAAATACAAACTTATTTTAATGCATATGATACAGAAACGAATAACATAATGTTTATAGTATTTTACTCTTTTAACATCAATCTTTCTGAAGGAAATGCTACTATCTCCTCTGTTGCTTTAGCGCTCTTTGAAAAATTAAACTGTTGCTTTATTTCGTTAAGATTACGTACACAACTCGTAAATACATTTTATGTTAAAATAACATTTAATTTAATTAAGACAACCCTGGAATTCTGTATTATTTTATCAGCAAAAGTAATATTAATTCAGTAAAAGAATTTATAACAAAAATAATATCGTTTACAATAAGAAAACATTTTAATATACTATTTATAATAATATCATTAAAACAATAAAACAGTAAATATTATAAAAGTTCTCATTATAAAGATAAGGTATTTAATAAATTTAGAAATTAAATTAAGGAAATTAAAGAATGAGTTAGATTAAATAATGTTTTTTTAAAATTTATTGTCTCTAATGTTGGATTTGTGCAAATATGTTTTAACATGTTTGCTGTTTTAGGGTTACCTATTTATTTTAATTCCAATAGATTTGCAACTGTTGTATTATTGCAAGAAGGCAAAAATATCCAACTGTTGCCAGCTATTACTTTCATTAGAAGTGCTGTTTAATTAGATAAATTGTAAGTTAACAGTCTGTTAGCGACAAATTATACAATTTAATTTATTTAAATATCATCACAACATAATGTTTTTGAAATAATACAAAATCCAGTTGTAAATAAACATGGAAAAGTACATGGACAAAATAAAGTATATAATAAAATTGAAACCATTGGATGTAATTTATCACCTAAATCATATATCCAAAAACATGAACACCAACTACCAACACATTTATTTACAAAATCTTCTGTCATTTCACCATTGTCATCTACTTTATGTTGTTGACTGTCAATATCTTCTTCATCATTTTCTTCAATCATTGTATCTTTTCTTGCAATATCAATTATGGCATCACCATTATTATTGTTGTTGTAATCATTATAAATTTTAATGGTATTGTTGTTATTGGATGTAATAGTAGTAATACATGCATTGTTATTAGTTATTAATGGTTGTTCTTTTAGATCAGCATCACTATTGGAATTAGATGTAGAAGTATAACTTTCTTTTGATGGTACACTATTCATTCCACCACCATTTGTAGTTGTTATTGATGTTGTTATTGCTGATTCATTATTGTTAACATTATCCTCAATGAATTTCACAGTTTTTAACTCAACTGATTGTTGTTGTTCCTTATCTGATAAAGATGTAGTTGTTGTGGTCGTTATAGACATTCTTGTTATTTTTTTTTTGTTTTTTTTAAAAACGTGCTTACTTTTCAAATGATTTATTTTCTTTTTTAAGTAAAACTGAATTGGTTGATTTTGATTTGTAATACTCTATATGGATATATCAACCCCGATGTTTGATTTAAAGGGAAACTAATATGAAAAGGTTTTTTAAATGGAAAAGTAATGAATTGTATTTGGCTTTCATAACCGAAACTACAGAAAATTATATTTTTGTAATTACTCGAATAAGCTTTTTAAAATACAATTACAATAGTTTGATGGTGCTTAGCCCTCACTCTCCTACCTTAAATCCTAATCTACAGGCTGGATTCTACAGACGCAAATCCTTAGTAGCTGTTTGTAACAATAATTCTTTCACAGATCAATTTTTATCCATTAAAAGGCAAAATTCGGTTGCGAGGCTCTATTACCATTCATGAAGTGCTTTTTGAAAGGATTCGTTTAGCAGTTGTTCCGTTAAAATATAAAAAAAATAAAAAAATTAAAAAAATTAAAAAATAGAAAAAAAAAAGACTCTTTCACTCATAAAAAACTAAATTCGTTTTTAAATAACTTTTATTAGGAATTTCCAAATTTCCCCACGCGTCCTATTTTGAACAGAAAGTCTACTTTCATTTTTTTATTTGGCATTTTAAGTGCCTCACTTCCTTATTAAAATATTCAATGTGTCTCATAAACAAATTGATTAGACAAAATTCATCATTTTGGACAAAAAAAAACAAACCTTTAACACCACCTAAAGAATAAGATTACTGTAATAATGGCTAAACTATCAAGTATTTCATGTTGTATACAACAACCATATTACTGTAATAATAATACAACCAGTAATAACAATCATCATTCAGCAGCTTTAACAATAATACATCATAAGTCTTACTACAGTTCATCTTCCACTCTTATTCAAAAGACAAGTAAAACAACTACTAACAATAGCTCTAATAATTATTCAACAACAATAAACAATAATACAAAAGATAATCATTCCAATAACAATACAAACACTGCTATGAGAACAAAAAGAAAATCATTTAGTTCACAACTAAGTCCAGCAACCACTCAAAACAAAAATAAATCATTTACTAATAACTATAACCTTAATTATGATAATACCTCAATAACACCAATAACTAATAATGAAGAAAAACAACATGATTTTAATGAATCTAAATTACATCCATTCGTTTTAAATTCAAGTCATTTAGTTAAAGAGGGAGATACAGTATTAATACATATTCCAGAAGAAATGCAAATATTAGGAATAATAGATCCAATCTATCATAATAAATTAGCTAAAGTAATTTCATTTAAAAAAGATGAAGAAATGATGACTATACAATTATTATCCAACAAAAATAACAGTAATAAACAATATAAAAGAAGACATACCTCCCCTCACGCTTCTACCTTAACAAGTAATTTAAAACCATTTCGTTTATTAAGGAAATCCTTACTAAAAGAAGATTCAACAACTACAGATTATATTGATTTTCAAATACCCAATAACAACTATCATAATGACGATGATGAAAATATCATTTCAATACCTCACTATTTCATTTGTATTAATTGTATTCTGTTTAAACAACGTAAAGAAAATTAAAGTACAAAATTGTGTTTTTATTAAAATCTTATATGAATTCATACTCTCTAATTCATACAATCAATAACATTAGTAGTTGTAGTAGCAGCATTATTCGTAGTAGTACCCGTCGATGATGCATCCTTCATATAAACACTATTACTATTCCCACTACTTCCACTACTACTATTAAATATAGATGGAATAGTTGATATCTTTGTTGGTGATGAAGGTGTAAAATTAACTAATTCTTCATATAAAAATTTACGTATTGATTCCGTTTTCATAGATTCATCAAATTTATATTCAAATTTCTTTAAACAAATAATTTGTTCATCATCTCCTTCATATTGATCTCTAATATAAGATAAATAAGAATGTTGTAATGCTTCTTGTGCCGTTATTCTTTTTGTTGGATCCCAATGTAACATTTTACTTAATAAATCATATGCTTCTTCAGTTAATATATTATTATTATTAATTGTTAAATATAATTGTCCTTCCTTTTTAGGTAATGATTTTAAATATTTAATTGCTTTAAAACTACCCTTCATTTCACTATCACTTTTAGGACTACCCAACACATCAATCATCTTATCTAATACATCTAATGCAGAACTTCCTTGAAATAAAACTTTACCATTATTTAACATTTCAGCAAATATACAACCAATTGCCCAAATATCCATTTGTTTACCTGCATATTCCCATCCTAAAATAACTTCTGGACTTCTATACCATAAAGATGCAATATCACATGTTGATATTTTAGAATCTAATTCAACTGCACGACTCAATCCAAAATCACAATATGCAATTCTAAAATTTTCATCGACTAATATATTTTGTGGTTTAATATCACGATGTGCAATTCCACTTGAATGTATAAAACTTATTCCTTTTAATAAATGATATAAAAAATATTTAATATTTATATCTGTAAATTGTTGTCCAGTTTTAAATACATCTCTTAATGTACATTCAAATTTTTCTGTAATAATATATAAATCATGTAATTCATTTACTGATTTAGGTACAACTACATCTTTTAATTGTACAATATTTTCATGTTTAATACTACTATAATGTTTTAATATTTTTAATTCTCTTACAATTCTTTTTTGATAATCTTTATTTTTTTGAAAAATATTTGAAATCTTTTTAATTGCTACCTTTTCATTTGTTCTTTTATCTATTGCTGAACATACAACTCCATAACTACCTCTACCTATTAGATTTTCTACTTGATAATAGTCTGGTATATCAAATAATTCACCTTCAAGGACTTGTTGTTGTTTCATTTTTTTTTTGTATTTTATTGATGATTAGGAATTGGTTTATTTTTAGTCTTTTTAATACGTAGTAGTAGTGCGTACTATTTTGAATGATGATTTGAATTTGTAATTCTAAATGAATTGGTATGTTGTTATAATTGTTGTATTATTACTATTATTGTTATTGATATTGATAATTGTATGATGATAAATGATTCTTCTTCTTTTTATCTAACTAAACAATACTGATAGTTGTTGTTATTGCTGTTATCTATTTATTTGATTGAATGATGCGTTGTTAATGTGAAAATGATAAAAAACAACGTTTGCTGTTGATGTTGTGCTTGTTTTTTTTTTGATAAAATTTTCCAATATAAACGGATTGTTTTTTTTTATACGTATCGGTTAGTGAATATAAATAAAAGGAAATGGACTGGTCGTGATAATTCGTTGTTGTAATAATAATAATATTGCATCCACCTTCCTTCTATTAAATTTGTTCGCAACCCATCCATCAATGGATGTTAAAAAAAAAATCTTATGTAAAATTAGTTGAAGGAAAAAGATTCAGTATTGGATGATGGAAAATGTTTATCAAGTTATCTATTGAATGTAATTGAGAATGGCGAATAGGGTTTGGATATTGTCCTATTCGATTGAATGAAAGTTTTATTATTTTATGCACAAACAACATTTGTAAAGTGTTCATTCATTTTCCGTAAGTTCCGAAGGGTTCTTGTATTAGTTTATTTTAATTCGAAAATGTCAATTAGAAAATTACATTATCATTGTAAAGAGTTCATGTGTTAGACTTCGCACTTTCTTCATATAAATTGAAATGCATTATGTATTGATGGTAATGCGATCGTTAAGAACAATTAAGAAATTTTGATTACACACAATCAAGAGAGAATGGAGAGGTTTAAATTTATTGTTCAATTTATGTGGTTTTTTTTAAGGTTCAAAAAAGATGAGGAAAAATCAAGCTGGTAAACTCCCTTTAGGAACTAAGGCAACAACACTCCCATGAAAAAATTTTCATTTCCGTCTCGGGAGGAATCGAACCTCCGTCAATGGATGACTTTATTTTTCAAAGTCCACTATGCTACCATTACACCACGAGACGCTTGTTTTATTTGAAATCATCCTCTTTTTCATATCTTAAAATACTTAATTAAAGATAACTTTAACGTTGTTAAACAATTCAAATTACGCAAGCATTTTTATTTACTGTTTAGACAGTACTTTTTTCTTTTGTTGTTTGTACCTTTATAGTGTTATTGTAAAATTGTCACAGAAAATAATTTTGAAAGAAGAGAATTGAACGGTAAATTAGAAAAATAAAAATTAAATTACAAAATAAATATGAAACACAATTAAAACAGAATAAACTACAATTGAAACAATCATTTAATAATAAATTAGAAAAAATAAAGAATGAATTACAAAATAAATATGATACTTTATTTAATGAATTAAAAAGAGAAAGAGAAGAATTTGAAAAGAACACTACTAATGTTGTTAAAGATAACAATAATAAAAAGATTAAAAACGATAACAGTGATATTGTAAAGTTGGTGGAGTGCGATTCTATTTCTTAAGGGAAACAATCTGCTCAAAAATTAAAAATCCAAATTATGAATTAGATGAAAACATTAAAGAAGAATATTATGGATCAACCCTTTTAGAAACATTAATTTCAGGTAATTTTCCTGTCACAATGATTGATAATGATTATATATTTATTGATAGAGATCCAGAATTATTTCCATATATTGCTAATTATCAAAGAAATTGGGGAAGTTTGGATAAGTATATTGTTGAATTATCAAAAGATAAAGAAGATTTAGTAAGATTAAAGAATGAAGCAAATTACTTTGGAGTTCAAGGTTTAATTGATTTAATTGATGGAAATATTGGAAAGTGTTTTTTATTTAAAGATTCATCAATTATTAATGGCAGTAACTATGAATATCGGGTATTATTAAATAAATGGATTGGTGAAGGTAAATATCAAAAGTGGCAATTAATTTATCGAGGATCAAGAGATGGATTCGAGGCACGTTCTTTTCACAAATTATGTGATGGAAAATTACATACCATTACAATCATTAAATCAACAAGTGGTTGTATTTTTAGTGGTTATACAACAAGTGCTTGGTATGGAAGTGAAAAATATTATTCAAGTCCAAATTCATTCTTATTTTCATTATATAATCCAACAAAACAAGATTCAAAGCCAATGAGATTTGATTTAAATGGCAAAAAGGAAAACTATGCTATTTATTGTGGTGATAAATGTGGCCCTACATTTGGAAATGGCCATGATCTTTGTGTTAGTGATAATTGTAATATTAATAACAATAGTTATTCAAAATTAGGTCTAATGTTTCTAATGTAGATTTAACTGGAAATTTATATTTTACAGTTGAAGAAATTGAAGTTTTTACAAAAATTCAGTGATTCCAATATGTAATTTTAAAAATGTTTTTAGTTCAGCTTTTTAATGCATTATGTATTTTTGCAAAAATACTCAAAATTTTCATTTCCGTCTCGGGAGGAATCGAACCTCCGTCAATGGATGACTTTATTTTTCAAAGTCCACTATGCTACCATTACACCACGAGACGCTTGAGTAATTAGAAATCATCCTCTTTTTCATATCTAGGATGCGTTGTTTAAAAATTTAAAATAGTGGAAACAAAAACATAACTTCAAAAAAAAATGCCAAGAAAAGCAAAACAAAAACCAACAACTACACCAGCAACAACAATAGATGAACAACACCCAAACAATAAAAATTTACTTTCCGATAAACATGCCTATTTAGAAAATCGTTTATCCATAAAAAAATGTTTCTTTTCTCACCCTTTTAATCTTTGTAAATCTGAAACTTTAAAGAATTTACAAAAAGATTTACAAAAAAATTTATTGGATATTCCATTTAAAGATAATTATATTTATTATGCTTTTAATGAATTATTTAATTTACAATTTAATAATAAAAAGAAACGAAATAATTTAAAAAATAATTTAAAAAATAAATTTTATAAAAAAATAAATTTTAAAAAATATCCAAAAATGGGAATTACAATTTGTAAAGAATGTTATAATCATTATATAGATACAAATAAAGATTTACAAAATTTAAATAAAAATTTAATTAAAAATAAAATTTATTTTTATAAAAAACCAATTCGTACAAATTTATTTTTACAAAAACTTAAAATAAATAATATTTTTAAATTTATTTATAAAAAAATTAAATTTTATTTTTTTAGAAAAGATTTTATAAATTTTAAAAATTATTGTAATATTTATTTTAATTTTTTTGAACAAATAATTAAAGAAAAATTATCAATTTTAAAATCTTATTTTTATTCAAGTAAAATTAATTTTGAATTTTCAAAAATTTTTAAAAATTATTTAAATTTAAAATTTTTAATTTTATTTTATTTTAAAGAAAAACATATTTTTAAAATAAATGATTTAATTTATGCAATTAGAATAAAAGATTTTTCTTTATTTTTACAATTATTTTCTATAATTGGTAGTACAAGTCAAGAACATGAATTTTTTAAAAAAGAATTAACAACTAGTAATTTTAATGTAAATTTTTTATATTATTTAAATATTATTAATAAAGATAAATTAAATATTATAAATAAAGAATTTATTTTAAATAATTTAAATCATGATTATTTAGATTATTTTTTAGAAAATAATAATTTAGATTCAAAAACTGAAATGTTAAATACTTTAAAAGAATTTATTAATAAAAGTGGTGAAGATGATATTTATGCTAAAATGTAAGTATTTTATTTATTTAAATAATTTATAATTTTTTTTAGTAAATGTTTAAAATATTTATATTTTAATTTACCATCCATTGCAAAGAAATTTATAAGTGAATTAGCAATTGATATTTTATTAAAAGATCCATTACATAAATTATCATATAAAATTATTGATCGTTATATTTTTAAAAATAAATTTATTGAATTAAATGAAGATATTATTTTAAAATTATTAAAATTAGAATTTAAAATTATTGAAAGTTTAAATATTCAACATGAATTACCATTTAAAATTATTAGAAATTTATTTTATTACATGTCTGAAATGATGGAATTAAATAATAGAGATATTTATGAATTACTATATTTAGAATTTAAAGCATTTACATTACCAAGTATTGAATATTTACAAATGAATGAATTATTTAATTATTTTTTACAAAAAAAAAAAGAAGAATTACCATTAAAAGAAAATACAAAAGATATTTTATTATTTATAATTTTAATAATGAAAGAATATGTTAATGATATTGATGAATGGATTCCATTATTATTTGATGTAAAGGAAAATATTTATTATAAAATTTTAAATTGTTTTTTAAAACCAAATTTAGAAAATTAAAAATCGTTTAAGGAAATACACAATTCATTAGTTGATAATCTATCATTTTCAATTAATTGAATTAATTTATTATTTAAATTATTCTTTTTTAAATAATTTAATAAATATTTCCTAATATGAAAAGATACCATCATTCCATTCTTTTCTAAAATCATACTCTTTTCAAAAATAATTTTTAAACATTTTAAAATTAAATAAATATCATTTTGTGATAATATTTGTATTTTAAATAAATTTAAATATTCAGTAATTGTTTTAAATACCCATTGCATATAAAAAGACATGTGAAATGTTTCTGGAAAATATTCAATAAATTCTATTCCTGTAGATTGTATATAATTAAATACAAATATAGAAATATTATTTATATATTCTTCAAAATCTCCTTCTTCTCTATATTTTAATTTATTATTTATATAATTTGTTTTATATTTTAAATAAATTTCAATGGTTGTTTCAATACAATCTAATTGATTTAAATATTTAATTTCTTCCTTTTTAAAATGTCCTCTTAAAATATTATTTTTTAATGTTTCTATAAATAATGTTTTTCTTTTCATATATTCCTTTTTTAGATTATCATTTTGTAAATTATTTTTTAATAATAATTCAATTTTATCTGAATATTCAATTGCCAAATTAAATTTCCTTTTAAAAATATTAATTTCCATTTCAGGTAATAATTCAATTTCAATAATATTTAAATTATTTAATAATTTATAATCATTTAAAATATCTTTACTTATTTTTAAATTAATATTTTGTAATTGATAATTTTTTAAATTTAAAATTAAATTATTTAATTCAATTAAATCATTTTCAATAAAATTTGAAACTTCTTTTGAAGCGTCAATAAATTTTTCATAATTTTCTGAAACTAATTCTTGTAATTTTTGTTTTGATTTATTTTGTTCATTTTGTAATCCATTAATCCAATTACTTTCTATTTTTTTAAAATCAACTTTAATAAATAAACTTTCAGCAACTAATTTTGGTAATCAAAATATATTTTTGTAATTAATATATTTTTGTAATTTATATTTTTGTAAAGTAAAAAATGATTACTTACAATCTTTTGGATCAAAATCTTCATCTCCAAATGGAATGGAAGAAGGATGATCTAAATTTCCTAAAATGGTTTTAAGGAATAATTTTAAAAATAAATAATTTATAAATTAAAAAAATAGTAATAAAAATAATTAAAATAAGGGATAGATGGATGGATGAATAAAATAAAAGAAGAATACAACAACTTACTCTCTTTTAAATTTCTTTCCGTTCTAGTTCTTAATAATTCTTTTTGTTTTCTTTCTGCCTCTCTTACTGGAGAAATCTCTTGACCAATACGTTTAATCATATTAGCAGCTTTATTGTATGCTTTATCAATCCTATTAACTACTGCATTCTTCATTTGTACAGGTGATTTTATATTCATTTTTTTGTATTTTGTAAATCTATACTTTCCCGCCAAAAATCTTTACTACATGCTAGCTAATACGAGTACTTAATAATCCAAACATGTTTGTTCTTTGCCTTTTAGAAGAAGAATGGAGAGAGCGAGTACGTTCTTTAAAAAAAAAAAAATAAATTATAAAATTTTCCTCAAAATTTTAAGTTTTGTTTGTTAAAATATAATAATAATAATAATAATAATGGTATTGTTTAATAATAATCAACGGAATAGTAATAATAATAAGAATAATAAGAATAATAAAAAAGGAAATGATGATAACATTAGTAGTAATGACAATAATAGAGATAGTATGGATTCTCTAACATTATCATCATCCATTTCAACAACAAGTAACGATAATAACAACAATACAATTACTTTTTACATTCAAGAAAATTATAAACCATCAATAGTAACCATCAATAATAATAATAATAATTCAAAAATAAATAATCGTTCTACTACTATTGATCATTTAAATTCAATTCATTATTTTAATAATAGTAATGTTATAAATAGTTTTGTAAATAATAATTCTATAAATAGTAATTTAAATAATTATTCTATAAATGAAAAGGAAATAAAAAAGAAAATGATTGAAATTAAATTTTTAAATTGTTTAAAAAGAAAAGATTTAAATCAATTAAAATTAATTTTAACAACCAACGGTCATTTTCTATTGGAACAAGAATCTTTTTATTCCATAAATAGTATAAATACTATAAATACCACAAATACTATGTATAATAACGATAATAATACTATAAATAATCAACAACAACATCTATTAGAAACAATACCAATTGAAAAGAAAAATATACTACATTTAGCTATCATTTATGGAATAACTGAAAATTATCACAACAACACTGTTGACAACACTACTGACAATAATGTTGACAATACCTTTTCGGAAGATGACAATTATAGTAGTGATGACATTCATATAGACTTAACCATTTGTTTATTTATTTTAAATTTATTAAAAATTAATTATTCAATTGAATATTTTGAAAAATTATCTTGTCAACAAGATGAAAATAATTTAATTCCATTTCATTACATTTTATTTAAAAAAAATATTTATTTTATTTTTGAAATTTTTTTTTCAAAAATAAATGTTAATTTCATTAAATTAAAAAGTAATAAAATTAATAATTATATAAATGAAAATAATATTGAATTATGTAATATAAATAATAAAAATTTAAAATTAAATTTATTTCACTTTATTGTAAAGTGTTGTAAAAAAGATAAAATTAGTTTTATACAATTATTAATTAAATTAGGAATAGATTTATATCAACCAATTGAATTTAAAAATAACTTTACAATATTACATATTTCAGTTAAATATAATTCCATTTATATTTTACAATATTTATTACAAGAAGGTATATTTATAGATTTAAATTATTTTTCAAAAAATTATCAAAATTGGACTCCTCTGTGTGAAGCAGTTTTAAATTTACAAAAAGAGGAAATGATTCCTTTATTAATTTATAAAAATGCAGATATAAATAGAAAATTTAAAAATTTAAATTTATTTGGAAATTTTAATTTAAATTTATTATCGTTGAGTTGTTATTTATGTGATTTTGAATTATTTTATTTTTTTGAACAAAAAATTAATTTTGTAAATAGTAATTGTTTATTTTATGCAATTAAGGGAATTTGTTCTTTACAAAATAATTTACAAAATTCATTACAAAATTTTGAATTTTTAGAAATGTTACAATCAGAACCATATTTATTAACATTTAAAAAGGAAAGAGGTGAAAATAATAAAAATTGTTTACACATTGCAGTTGAAAATTTAAATTTTAAAATTATAAAATATTTAAAATTAAATAATGAATTATTAATTAATGAAAAGGATAAAGATGGAAATATTCCATTACATTTATTATTAATGAAAATGAATAAAGAATTTTATAATGACAATAATTGTAACGATAATAATTGTAATAATAGTTGTTGTGACACTATTGACAATAATAATTGTGACAATAAAGTGAATGACAAGAATAAAATAAATTCTGAAAAATTAGAATTATATAGAAATATTGTAAAATATTTAGTAATTGATTGTAAATGCGATTTTACAATTTTAAATAATAAAAATAAATCATGTATAGATTTAGCAATTGATAAAGAAATTATTTTATTATTTCATGAACAATTAACTACTAAAATGGAAATTTATCAGTCTACTATTATGAATGACAATAATAAATTAAAAGAAAATGAAATTTTTAAATTATTAACAAATAAAATTGAAGTTTTGGAAAGAACGATGCAACAACAAGATTTATTGTTAAAAGAATGTTTTAAAAGAATTGAATATTTAGAAAATAAAAAGTAATGATTTATAAAATGTATAGTAATGAATCATAAGATTTATTTTATTTTAACAATTTATTTTAACAATCGATTGTTTCAAGAATTATTATTATTACTAAACTTAATAACATGTTATAGAACTTTAAATTTTTGTAAAAACTTCAATTTCTTTAACTGTAAAATTTTTAGTTCCAGTCATATCTTCAAAAGAAACATTAAATCCATAGGCAGTACCTAAATGTGAAAAATTACGTTCAGTAGAATTACACTTGTTATTAATACAAAGGTCGACTCCAAATGATGGACCAAAATATTTGTCATAACCCATAGCAATGTTATTATGTTTACCATTTAAATCAAATCTCATTGGCTTTGCATCTTGTTTAGTAGGATTATTTAATGAAAACAAAAAAGCATTTGGACTTGAATAATATCCACTTAGATTGTGGCCATTATTTTCATTCCAAGCACTAGTTGTGTAACCACCAAAAATATGATCACTTGTTGATTTAATGATTGTAATGGTAGGTGATTTTTCATCACATAAATTGTGAAAATCTTGTGCCCCAAATCCATCCCTTGATCCTTGATAAATTAAGTTCCAATACTGGTTTTTATCCTCATCAATCCATTCATTTAATAGTTTTTGATATTGCTTAGTATTAATAATTTTGGAGTATGTAAAGAATGGATAGTTTCTATCAATTAAATCAATTAAACCTTGAATTCCAAAATAATTAGCTTCATTCTTTAATTTTACTAAATCTTCTTCTTCTTTTGGTAATTCAACAATATACTTATCTATACTTCCACAATTTCTTAAATAATTAGCAATATAATGAAACAGTTTTGGATCTCTGTCAATAAATATATAATCATTGTCAATCATTGTGACTGGAATGTTACTTGAAATTAATGTTTCTAAAAGTGTTTGTTCATAATATTCATCTTTATTATTATTATCCATTCCATAATTTGGATTTTTAATTTTTGAACAAATTGTTTCCCTTAAAAAATAGAATCGTACCCCACCAACATTAAATTTTACAATGTCATCTTCGTTATTTTTACTCTGTTTGTTATTGTTATCATTTTCTCTTTTATCGTGTTTCTTCTTTTTATTATTATCTTTAATAATGTTATTTTCAGATTCTTTTCTTTTTTATTCATTAAATAAAGTATCATATTTATTTTGTAATTCATTCTTTATTTTTTTTAATTTATTATTAAATGATTGTTGTAATTGTAGTTTATTTTCTTTTAATTGTGTTTCGTATTCATTTTGTAATTCTGTTTTTATTTTTTCTAATTTATCGTTCAATGATGGTTGAGATTCGAATTGCTCTCTTCTTTGTCTTCTTTTTGTGACTGTAGTCTCTACTGTTTTATTATTATTACT
The DNA here is from genome assembly GCA_902984215.1 of Willaertia magna. NCBI lineage: Eukaryota > Heterolobosea > Eutetramitea > Acrasida > Naegleriidae > Willaertia > Willaertia magna. The sequence goes on along the minus strand of CADWAF010005313.1, from coordinate 33,402 downwards.
TTGCATCACTCTAGCAATTGTTGCGGTTATTAATGTTCAAATGGCCTTGATGTGATTAATGAAAATACAATTTTTTTTTAAGGTAGAGAATTGTGCTATTAATATTTCGTTAAAAAGAAATTATTATTTCTTGAACAATTGATTAAAAAGGAAATTTATCAATCTAGCTACTAATGAAATTTTTAAATTATTAATTTTTTTAGTCCCGTTTTCAAAATCGTTTGACCGTAAAAAAGCCCGTTTTTTTTTACTGCTCATCCTATTTTAATTTATAAAATTCATTCATAATTTCACTGCCTTCAATAACTATTGGATGATTGTCAAATGAATAGTTATTAAGGAGAAACAAATATAATTCCTCTTTTGGAATAATAGAAACCAAATCTGACTTGTCATACATTAATTTTTGTACTATAGGACTATTTCCAGACACTATTGTATACTTTTCATCTTTAGATCGTAGAGAGTTAAATAAGTTTGTTATTAATGCATGATCTTTTGTTTTTACTCTCAATTCATTAAAGTTATAAAAGCGCCGTTCATTATTATTCATCTTCATGCTACAAATACGTAACTCAACACCCGTTTCAAATTTATGTTTTAGTATATACCTATGAATAATAGTATCTCCAATGAATTCGTGTATTAAGGTTTCATTATTGTTTGGAGTTTCTTTAATTACGCTTCTTATTAAGGCCGAAGCAGAATTAAAAGTAGTTGATTTGTATTGAGGCGAATGAATTGCATTTGTTTCTTTCGTACGGTTCTTTAGAATATATGTTTCTTCTGTTGTTCCATTAGAGAAATATTTCAATCTTCTCTTCATCCAATAGCCTTGTTTAATGGTATAACATGGTTCATACATGTAATAATAATCCTTAATTACATGAGTTTCTACTAACTCATAATCGGAAGGAATTTCTATCAGCATCTTTGTATTAGGAGAGAATGTAAAACTTAAAGAACTGAAACTTTCGTTATCTTCAATGTATTCCTCAACTTTCCGGCCCTCCATCTACAGTTGTGGTCCGTTTTTTTTAAAATTCTCCATGTTTTGTAATTGGTTTTTTTAAATATTTCACTAAAATAAATTTATAAAAATCAATAAGCTATGATAAAACTATTCATTTTAATTTAGTTTATTATTATTATGGAATAATTTAATTTTTGTAAAAACTTCAATTTCTTCAACTGTAAAATATTTAGTTCCTGTTAAATCGATAAAAGAAACATTAGTTCCATAAGTATCACCTAAATTTGAATAACTATCTCCAATATTACAATTATCTTTAATACAAAGGTCAGCACCACCAAATCTAGGACCATAACTACTGTGGCAACAAATAGCATAGTCTTTCTTTTTACTATTCAGTTCAAATCTCATTGGCTTTGAATCTTGTTTTGTTGGATTATATAATGAAAATAAGAATGAATTTGGACTAGAACAATATCCATTTAGATTGCGGCTATTATATTCATTCCAAGCACTTGTTGTATAACCACCAAAAATATAACCACTTGTTGATTTAATGATTGTAATGGTATGAGGTTTTCCATCACATAATTTGTGAAAATCTTGTGCCTTAAATCCATCTCTTGAACCTTGATAAATTAATTCCCAAGGTTGATATTTATCTTCATCAATCCATTTATTCAATAATTTTTGATATTTCCTTTTATTATTATTGTTAATAATATTTGAATCTGTAAGGAACGAGTAATTTCTCTCAATTAAATCAATTAAACCTTGAATTCCAAAATAATTAGCTTCGTTCTTTAATCTCATTAAATGTCCTTTATCTTTCGGCAGCTCAACAATATACTTTTCAATACTTCCAAAATTTCTTAAATAATTTGCAATATAATGAAATAATTTTGGATCTCTGTCAATAAATATAAAATCTTTGTCAACCATTGTGACTGGAAAATCACCTGAAATTAATGTTTCTAAAAGTGTTGATTCATAATATTCATTATTAATTTCATCATCTATTCCATAATTTGGATTTTTAATTTTTGTACAAATAGTTTCTTTTAAAAAGTAAAATGGTTTTCCGCCAATATTAAATTTTACAACATCACCTTCATTCTTTTGACTCTTTTTATTATTGTTATCAATAATAATATTCTTTTCAAATTCTTCTTTTTCTCTTTTTAATTCATTAAATAACGTATCATATTTATTTTGTAACTCGTTCTTGATCTTTTCTAATTTGTCATTAAACAATTGTTCATTTTCATGTAATAAGGTATTGTTATTTTCTTTTCTAAGGTTTTGACAAGATTCGTTTGAGTGCTGCTTATAATAGCCTCTTTTAATACTTGTATTACATTGAGGGCAAATAATCTTTAAATTATCTAATTGAAGAATAATACTTCTTGGAGCTTTACAAATACTGTTACTGGATGATTCTTTAATATTTTCATTGCATAAAGGACAAACAGTTTTTCCTTCAATACATACATGACAAAATGTATTTCCACAATGAATGTGCATTACAGGTTCTTCAAGTGGATTTAAGCATATTGTACATTTTAATAATTCATCAATTTCGTTTAAATTTTCATATTGATAGGAAGGTGTTCTTACTTGACGCATTGTTTTCTATGTTTATTTTTTTTTGGTACACCCTTCTTTTCATCCAATACAGTAGCCTTGTTTAATGGTATGACATGGTTCATACATGTAACAACAATCCTTAATTACATGAGTTTCCACTAACTCATAATCGGAAGGAATTTCAAACAGCATCTTTGTATTGGAAGGGAATGCCAAGCCAAAAGTACTAACAAAAGCTCGTCATCTTCGACCTATCTATTTTTTTTTTAAGCTGGGCTTAAACTGGGACAATTAAAGGCGGGAAAACAAAAATAAAAAAAAATGAGCAATCAACAACATTCATCAAAGTCAACCCAACATCATCATCAACAACACTATCACGTTCCGCAAGTATTAAGAAATGAACATGATATTATATTTACAAATGATGAAGCTACTTGTTGTAAATTTGTATTATATCAATTAGGTTATATTAATGATGATTATATTAAATATATGATTAATTTAAATGAATTACCAAATAATTTAAATGATATTATAAATAATCCAATTTTAATTAAAGGATATTATATTAGATATATTTATATAAAATATTTTATTTATCATTTTATTCAAAAAAATAAAAATAAAAAAATACAAATTGTTAATTTAGGAAGTGGTTATGATACTTTATATTTCCATATTTGTAAAGAGTTTAATAATAATGAAAATAAATTACTTTATTTAGAGATTGATTATGATCAAGTAATTGAAAATAAGAAAAATATAATTAAATATTATAATTTACCATTTAAAGAAGATGAATATAAATTATTTAGTTGTGATTTAAAAGATATAAATAAATTACAAAACATATTTATAGAGAATTGTGATCTAAATATAGAAACATTATTTATAAGTGAATTATCATTATGTTATTTAGATAAAAATAGTAATAATTTATTAATTAATTTAATTTATAATTTATTTAAAGAAAATACAAGATTTATAATTTATGAACCAATTATAGATATAAATAATAAATATGGTAAACAAATGTTAATTAATTTAAATAAAAGAAATTGTCCATTTTTATCTTTATCTATTACAAAAGAAGAACAAATAAATCGTTTTAAAAGAGATTTAAATAATTTAAATATTTATATTAATAATTTATTTGAAATTTATAAAATTTTATTAAGAGTTGATTCTAATTTTAGTAAAGTAATTAATAAAAAACATTTTATGTTTGATGGAATCGAAGAATGGGAAATGATTGGAAAGTGTTATTATTTTTTATATTCTTATTCTTGTGGTGGTGAGAATAATAATAATAGTGAGACAACAAATAATAGTGAAGAAGATAATTTTAATGATAAAGAATTACCTATTAATGTTTATGGTTATAAAGAATATCAACAACAATAATAATAAGAATAAATATATTCCCCTACAATTTAATAGATCAATTTAAAAAACATATTTATATATTTTATGTATAATAAACTGTCATTTCTTAATCATTTTAATAGTAAATTACTTTGGTTGGCAATGCATACTTCCCGCCAAAAATAATTTTGAAAATCTACAGCTTTTAAAAAAATTTTAAAAAAAAAATAGCAGAATGTCAAAAGAACCAACCAAACTGAGTGAATTATCTACTGTAGATATGGAGAAATTAGGTATTTTTTCTCAACCAAGTTATATAACAATAAATGATGATTATGATAAAAGACAAATATTAAAACAACATAAACAAAAAGACGGTAGAACATTAGGTAAACAATTTCTAACAACACCAACTAAGAGAGGAAAAGTAGGAAGAGGAATTACCTTTGGAGAATTTAAATCACTTTATGAAGGAGATCCATATGAGGATCCAGGTACTAATGATAGAAAAAATCGTAAAGAGAATGAAAAGGAAGTACTTAAGGTTCATAAAACACCATGGAAACCATCTTCACCACCAAAGAGAGCACCAGGGTTAGGTACTTATTTCGGTACAATTGGAGGAGTATATGAACATAAACCAGAATACAATGTACTTCAAAGAGATGAAAAGCCTAAACCTCCTCAACCGCAAAAGAAACCAATTTATACAAGTCCACCAAAGAAGGGTACTTTTGGATTTGGTAATTTAACAATTTCTAAGGGAACTGAATATAAATATGAAACTGATCCATATGAAGATACAATTAGTAAATTGAAGAAGGAAGAAGAGAAAAAACAACATTCTAAGATGAAACCTTTTGTTTCTTCTTCGCATGGATTAGATTATTTTGATACGCATAAGTTTGTTGCTGCTCCTAAGGTTTTGGGTACTGATGAAAGAGTTGAGGAAATGATAAAGAAGAATATGACTAGATTATCTCAATCTCCACCTAAGAAAGAAGATGAAAAGAAGAAACCTTTCTATCCTTCTCCTGTGGCTGCTAAAGATGATTTCCCTCCTTATCAAGAAGATCCATATGATAAGAGAGAGTTAAATAAGAAGGATTTTGAAAATCAACCAAAGAAACCTATATTTAAACCTGTGAGTGGTCCTAAATCTACTCCAACTAAGTCTGTTCTATTTGGTTCTCCTTCACTTTCACACACAATGTAATTATATAAAACTTTATTGTTGTACATTCTCTTCAATCATTATTTCTACATTGTTGTCGTTTAGTGGTTGTGTCAAATCTTGTAATAACGGAGTATATTGATATTGAGATAATACTTGTTGTTTGGAAGGAATATCAACAAGTGTTTGATTTAATGTTTCTCTTGGAAGTAAGAAACAAAAGAGACCTGCTAAGGCAAAGGCAATTCCAAAGGTTAGGAATGGAACAAAATTACCAGCCTTTTCCAACATAATAGTCCCAATTAACGGTGTTAAGGTACCAGCTACTCTTGCAAAAGCTGAACATATTCCCATTCCTGTTGCTCTAATAGATGTTGGATAAATTTCAGGTGTATAAATATATAATGTGGCCCAAGGGAAGGAAGCTAAAAAATTGGAGCTCATTGCCAACACTAACATTTTGTAATTACTTTCTGAATTCACCCCAATAAACGCAGTAACTAATCCAGTTAAAATAAATGAAACAGTCAATAACATTTTCCTAGGTACTCTATCAATAATAATTACAACCAACACACTCGATAATAATCCAACTAAGGTAACATAAAAAGTATTTAAATAAACATTACCAATATCTAAATCTTGAAAAACAATTGGTATTAAAAAACTAAATCCCCAACCACCATAACTCATTAAAAACCAAACACAACACAACAAAACAGTTGAAAATACATAATCTTTCGAAAATAAAATAGTCAACTGTTGTAATAATGATAACTTATACATTGGTTGTTGTGTCATTACCATTTCCTCATTCCCTTCCATCCCAACACTATTGTTACCACTATTCCCACCGTTATCACCATTACCACTACTTGTCACCACCAACAACCTCACACGTACATTCCCATCCAATTTCTTTCCATTCCACTTAGCAATCCCATCCATAATTCTATCCACCTTTTCATACTCTTCTCTCACTAAATAATACCTTGGTGATTCATACACAAATATTAACCTTAAAATAAATATAAACACACCAACCACAGAAGAAATCATAATACACCATCTCCATCCTTGTGATAACACATTCCCTTCATTAAAACTTTTACCAATCACCTCTACAGATACATATGCAATGACACATTCAATTAAAGCACCTAATGCCCAATAAATTTGCATCACACTCATCAACCTACCTCTCTTACTTTTCGATGGAATAAACTCCATCAATAAAGAATAATCAGTTACAAGCATTGCTCCACATCCAACACCAATAAATAACCTTAAAGAAAATAACATCCAAAAATGGATGGAAAAACAAGAAAGAATTGCAAAGAATGTTGCAAAAAGAATGGAAGAACAAGAAATAAATTTTCTACCAATTAAATCACTTAAAAATCCACCAAAAAAGGAACCAAAAATCATTCCAAAAAAAAAGATACTTCCTAAAGAACCTGATTGTAAACTATTTTGTAAATTTAATTGTAAAGATATTTGTGGAATTAAAAAGGAAATTAAAGTAGATTGAAATCCTTCAAATAACCAACTTAAACCACAAATATTGAATAATAAAAATTGATACCTATTAAATCCTAAATGATTAAGTGCTTCATCTATTGTTATTAATTTTATTTCTTCATCTTGTTGATTATTTAATTGTTCTTGTAGTTTTATTTCTGAATTAGTATAATCTTCAATAATATTATTTTCGTCTTCTTTTTTTGAAAGATTATTGTCCATTGAAAATGTATTATTGTTTTGATTATTATTGTTGTTATGATTATCATTATTGTTTTGATTGGTATTGTTGGTATTGTCAGTGATGGTATTGTGAGATAATTGATTTGTTGTTAAATTATTAGTTAAATAGTTAATAAAATTTAATTCTTCTTCTTGTTCTTCCTTAATAAAAATTTCTTGTTCACTAATCATTTCCTTATTCAATTCATCTTTTATCGTTAAATTATTATTAATATTGTTATTATTAATATTCTTATTGTTAATACTATCAAAACTAATGTATCTATCAGTATCTGTATCCCTTAATTCATTTTCTTCCATTTTTTTTTAGGCAGGCAGGCAGTTACTGTAATTATCGTAATATTTACAGTTGTTAAAATTAATAATAGTTACTGACTGAACTATAGTTATTATTACTATGACCACAATTAATTAATTAATTCATTAACAATAGTTAATAACAATTAATAGCAGTTAATAATAATAATAATAACTGTAAATACATTTCACACTTTAAAAATTAAAACATTTATTTACTTTCACATTTATAATCTATTAAATTATTTAAATTATTTAAAATTATTTAAATTAAATTAATAAAAATTAATAAAAAATCAAAATTACCACTTCCACGTAGAAAATAACACAATTAACAATCCAATTGCCACAATAAACAATACAACAGCCACTATCATTCCCCAACACATAAAACTTGACTTTTTAGTTAATCCAACAATCTTTCTAACTTGTATATTAATTTTATTATCAGTAATTTCAACATTTTCATTTAAATCACCTAATAATTTAGAATGTTCATTTAATTCTTCATCTATTGATTGTCCAATAAATTTTGTTCTTTCTAATGCTAAACTTAATGCATCTAATGATTTATCTTGATTTTCAATCATTTGATTTTGTAATTGTAAGAGTTGACCATTTTCTAAATGTAAAAATCTATCATCGTCAATTTCATTCATTTTATTTTTTATATTTTTAGTATTTTTATTGTAATCATTATTGTAATTATTATTGTAATCATTGTAATCATCATTATATTCATTAAATAATTTATTTTTAGATTGTGTATTATTATTTTGTAAAGTATTATTTTGTGAATTATTTGATTTTAATAAATTTTCAAATTTATTTTTTAAAAATTGTTCTTTTTGAATTACTTGTTGTAATTCATTCATTCTTCTTAAAATTTCATTTTTAGAAATATCATTTAAATTTGGACATGTTTCTTTTAAATCAATTAAAACTCTTTCAATTGATTTAAATTGTCTTCTTATTTCTGCATTTTGTTTTGTAAAGTTATTATTATTATTTTGATTATTATTATTGGATTGTTGATAACGTTCTTGAATTGTTTCAGTTAATTGTTGTATGGATTGTTGAATATCTTGAAAGATTATTAACCACTCTTCGGAATCTTTTTGCATTTCTTCTAATTTATATTTTGGAAGAAAAAACATTTATAAATCTATTTATATACAACAACAAAAAAGTATAAAATAACAAATTGAATATTAACAGTTATATTACAGGTATATTAAATAGCTATTATTTGGAGTCGGAATAACAAGGATTGGCAAAAAAGAAAAAGGAAAGGTAGATGATTATATTTTTTTTTTTGATTATTTACATAGAGTTTTTGTATTCACCATTCAAAAGAATTATTTTACTCAAAATTTAATTTTTGGTAACCTTCATTTTTACGTAAATTAGAAATTTCCATTTAGTGCATTCTTTTATCTCATTAATTCTAATTGGAAGATGATCATGCTATGTATGCATGCATAATAGGCAAGCATTATTCTCAAAATCATTTTCAAAATATTAACCAAATAACTAACTTTGCATATTCACTATTCTTCTTATTTTCACTATTGTTCTTATTCTTTTTTATTATTTTTTCTTTTTTATTCTTATTCTTTTTTATTATTGTTACTTGTTTCATCTTGATCATTTTGATCATCTTGTTCGGGAAATAAAAAAGATTTCCATTCCGATAAATCAATGTGATATTGTTTAACTAATAATTTATAAATTTCTTTACGTTCTTCTTTATTTAACATTTTAATTGGTCCAAATGAATTATTAAATGAAAATTCAACTTCTTGAATTTCTTTTGCTTTTTCTAAAATTTCTTCTCTTGTTGGAAATAATTTCTTTTCATTAATCTTTTCTTCTTTTTTAAAAGAATGATTTTTATTGGAATTATAATTGTTAGAAGAAGAAGAATTACTAGTGGATAATGATGAATGTAATTCCGATGGTTGATTATTTTTTACAATTTCTGGATTAATCCATCTGTATAAATTTTGTATTCTTCTCTTCTTTTTTTCTTCTTCTTCTTCTATAAGAATGGGTTGTTGTTGTTGTTGTGATAATAATGGTTTTTCATTCCCAACAACAACATGACTCATTTTTTATTGTTTAAGACTGTTTTGTTATTAACACCCCCACTTGTTTTAACAATCTTAAAAAAAAGGCACAACCGCAGCTGAACCATTAACATTGTAACATGTATGATTCCAGATGAAATAGGCTTATGATTGTGGAGCTTTTTGTTTAATTCATTTAGAATTATTTATGTTAAATATTTCTTTTAATAAGCTGTCCTATGAATAACCTTAACTTTACTCCTTAAATTTTTCACGTAACTTTATAACTGGAACTGAATAATAATATTTTAAAGTGGAAGAAATTAAAGTTTTAACAAAAATATAAATTATTCCAATATCATTGGTGATCAATTGATTGACAAAATCAATATTTATTGTAACAGTAATTATGGGCCTACATTTGGAGGTGGATTTGTATTGAGAATAATTGTAATATTAATAACAATAGTTATTCGTGTTTAGGTGATACTTATGGAATTAATGTGTCTTATTTAGATTTAACTGGAACTCAACATTTTACAGTTGATGAAATTGAAGTTTGTACAAAAATTTAAATTGTTTTACTTTCTAGCTATAAATTGAGGCAACCGTAAAAAGCTGGTTTTCCTTCCATCACAAACGTCAAAATTATTGCAATCAAAAACAACAAAAAAAATCGCAATCAAACAACAACTTTCAAAATAATCTTTCAAAAAAAAATCAATGCTCCTGTCAACGCCCTCCCCCATGAGTGAAGATTCCGTTTCAAACGGAGGTGGAAATGGCAATCATAATAATCTCAATAACAATAATAACAACACTTCTTTTAACGATGAAGATTATAATTTAATGAACAATAATAATAATAATAATAATCAATTCAATAATAATAATACCTTTTTTAGTAATAATCACATATCTTCTTCTTCTTCATTAAATGTTTATCCACCAACAGCAGTTTTAAAATCAACTTTATATGGAAAAATTAATCAACAAAGAGCTGGCTTTCCAGTTTGTTATAATGTACAAACCGCAAAAGTAACTTTAAAATTATTTCTTAATCAACAACAAAATACAAACACTAATAATAATAATAATCAACAACCAATTTTTAACATGTTACAAAATCGAGTCTATCAATATAATGAAATTGATAAATTGATTACAAAACTTGCAAAAAATGAGATTGCAATTTTTGGGTTTGTTGTATTTTGTGAGAATGCTACAAAAAAGCGGGAAGTTTTAACGAATATTGATACATATTATAGTCAATCGGTAAATTCGCAAGAATATTCTATAAATGTAGCGATTGGTACTTACGGAAAGAAATGTTCATCAGATTTGGTAAAACATTGTTCTTTTATTGTTGCCTATCGAATGGATCAAGATCAATTTCAAAAACAAATTTCTACATCACGTGATTCCATTCATGATTACGTACCTCATTACAATAACAATACAACTTTTGATAAAGTCTTTGTTCAAGAAATACGTTTCGGATTTCGTAAAAAGAGCGGGAGAGAAAAATTACCGCTAATCAAAGAACCAATCCTATGCGACGTTACAAAACCAATAGAATATTTTGACTGTTTACAAAACCAAAACCTACTTAAAGTAGATGATTTATTGTATTCTTGCTATCAACCAATCACTAGGTTCGTTACAAGCGTACAAGAAGCAGCGGACTCTGTAGTTACGACAACTCAAACATTTATGGAAAGTTTATCGCAAAAAGATATAAAATCTTTAATACAACAAGATTTATTAATTAACAATTATGGAAATACTAATTTTGGAAATAATGAAACGATGAGTACTTCGACAACTTCTACCACTTCTAATTTAGGAAATTTACCTGTTCATTTACCTGTTAGTTTAAATAATCCAACTACTATAAGTGGAAATATTAATAATTTATTAAATAATAATAATCAAAATAATAATACTTTACAACAACAACATTCCATTTTAAATCATCCAATTTTATTAAATAATACAACAAATACAACAAATAATAATTTAAATTTTTTACAACAACAAAATACAACAACAATGAATAATACAAGTCCTTTAACTAGTAATAATACAACTAGTAATAATAATAATACAACAACAACCAATCATACAACTTCTTTACAACAACAGCAACAGCAGTCAACCACGTTAGTTGAAAATGACGATGATCAATTTGACTTTTTCATTTTAAATAAAACGATTGAAAATTTATCAAAATCAAATATAGAAAGATGGTCTACCAAAAATAATGAAATGTCTTTTCACGAGCACCCATCGTACATTGCAGTTTTATTAGGATTAATTTATGCTAGAGGTACCTTTTCCATCATTGAAAATAACAAACATAGAAATAACGATCCTCAAACAAATCCTCCGCAAATCCCCATCCACATTGACGCTTTAGATTTTTTACTCATTAAATATTACGGAACCGTAACGATCGGAACCATGATGGGAAATATACAAATTAATTTAAAAGATATTTTTATTAGAAATGAATTTGAAACGTTATTTTTTTATTTACAAGTAAAGGAATTATTACCAAATTTTATTGCCGGAATTTATTTATATAGTTTATTATATTATACAAAAAGTTTAAATCAATATAATCAACAACAATTAAAAAATCAATCCACTTTACAAAATACTTTACAAAACACAACTTTACAACACAATACAACTTTACAAAATACTTTACAACAAACGTCACAAGAAAAGGAATTAATGAAACATTACGTACAAGATATTCGCGCCATTTATTTACAAATGTCACAAAACTATTATTTTGAAGATTTTAAAATGAATTTAGATATTGGTGACGTTTTAGTAAAAGAGAACTTATTAAGTAATGAATTTATAAATTTAGCTTTTAATAAATTAAAATTATATGCTGTTAAGATTGGTAAATATTATTATAAATTATTAAATGAATGTGATAATTTACAAAATGGTGGTTTATTAAATAATAGTTTACAAAATAGTTTACAAAATTTTAATAAACAGGAAAGATTGGAAATGGTAATTAATGTGTTGAGTAATTCCTTTTTGAGAATGAATATGAGTCAACAGTTGTCAACTTTACAACAAACGTCACAACAGACAAATAATAATAATGGTTTAAATAATTTACAAAATAATTTACAACAAAATAATTTACAAAATAATTTAGGATTGTCATCTTCCTTTTCTTCTTCTTCTTTACAATTTTTAAACCAATCATTAACTAACGATCCAACTTTACAACAAGCGTCACAACAATTATCACAATCACAATTACAATCACAACAAGAAGAAAATAAACGTCGTCGAGATTTTGAATATAGCGGTACCTCCAGTTTTACCGGTTCCGATTTTATCGCCCACACCAAACAAAAACGTAGTTTCGCTCAACAAAAATATGAAGACCAAAAAGTGAAAGTTCTAGAACAAGAACGTAACGTGATGATCATGCAAACGTTATTATTTAACGCAAGTACGGAAGGACAAGAAGTAATACAAACTTTATATGAATTGGAGATTAAACGGTTAGAAATTGAAAAGGAATTTGAAGAAAAATTAAAATTATTGGCTGAAAAGGAATTGTTAAGAGATTTATTGTAAAGTATTTTTATTTTGTAACGGAAATGTAATCGGTAATTAATTTCTTTAATTGTTCCAATTCTTTATGCAAAGCATTAAATTTTCTCGTTAAAATTTTTGCATCTTCCCTTCTTCTCGTAAAAATTTGTTGTATTTTTGTATTCACATCTTCCCGCTCTTTTCCATTTTGTAAATTCTTCCATTCACTAGACCATTTCTTAAAATCATCAATATTTTGATTTAATATTTTATCAATTTCTTTGTATTGTATATATTTTTCATTAAATTCTTTTTTTAATTGGTTATATTGTTCTATATTTTCTATTTTTGTTAGGGTAGATATATTTAGTGAAGGATTATTTAAATCTTTAATTCCTTTTTGTATTGCCATTAATACTAAACTTGTTAATGGATATTCTTCATTTCCTATTTTTAATGTTAAACTATTTATTTGTGGTTGTGGCTGTTGAATAGTTCTATTTTTATTATTTCTATTATTGTTGTTAGTATTTCTATCGCTACTATTATTATTACGCGTAGAATTATCTTTTTTATATCTAGGTGGTCTATTTTGTAAATTTCTATCGCGTTGTTGTTGTTGACCATTATTATTGTTATTCATTGCGTTTGTATTATGGTTCAAATTAATTGTTGTATTCATTGAAGATGTTGTTGTATTATTTAATATGGATACATTACTGGTTGTTGGGGAATTTGAACTTGTTGAATTTGGGGAGGATACGGGAGATGGGGAGAAATTATCTGCGGATGGAGATTCTGGCATAATTGCATTATTCATTATCATTGAATTTCCATTTGAATTTTCCTTATTTTCATTTAAATTTACAGAATTAGTAATTCCACTATTACTTGTTATATTATTATTATTCAAATTTGTATTTAAATTTGTAATTGGTGTTGTTGTTGTATTATTTATACTTGTATTAGAAGTTACACTAGTTGAACTTTCAGATCTTTTTTTACCTATTGGAGAGTCATTTCCTAACCTTTTAAATTTTCCCGCAATAGGATCAATTGACAATTTAGCAGATCCTCCAATCTTATCAGGTAATTTCCTTTTACCAGTCACACTACCCAACTCCTTTTTAGGTGTTTGTATTGGTGGAAGATTTCTTTTCCTACCGCCAACAACATCCCCATCCATCATCATCATGGACGAACCAGAATTTGTATCCGTTTTTAACATTCCTAAATTTAAATGAACTTTATGTTTAATTGTACCAATTTGATGATAAAAATTATTTTCAAAACAATAAAGATCCGTTGCACTTCTTTCCGTTGCATCTAAATTCATTTTTTGATTATTATTAAATTTTAATTCAAAATTCTTTTTTAAATCATTTTTTTTTATAATTTTTTTTTATAATTTTTTTTTATAATTTTTTTATAATTTTAAAAAAAAATAATACTTACAAATTTAGGATTAACAGGATCGGAAAGAAATCTAAGTTTTACACTATTTGGATTTTGAGTAATTTCTGAAAGGACATTATCAGGAATGGTTAAGTGAAGTACGTATTGATTGGCATCGGGTGTATTTCCGTCAATTCCATAAACTCCAGTTTGTTGTTGACTCATTTTTTTTTTAATTTTTTTTTAAAATTTTTTAAATATTTTTTTAAGGTTTTTAATGTGTTGTTTTATTGTTGTTATAATTGTTTGTATAATATTTGGAAGGAGTAATAAATTGTTGAAATAATTTAAATTTTTGTAAAAACTTCAATTTCTTGAACTGTAAAATTGTAAGTTCCTGTTAAATCTTTGTAAGAAACATTAATTCCATAAGTATTACCCAAATTTGAAGAACTATTATTATTAGAATTACAGTTATCTCTAATACAAAGGTCAGCACCTCCAAATGTAGGACCATAATTACTGTTACAATAAATAGCACTGCTATTATTTTCATCTTTTAAATCAAATCTCATTGGCTTTGAATCTTGTTTTGTTGGATTATATAATGAAAATAAGAATGAATTTGGACTTGAATAATATTGATAATTTTGATTCCAAGCAGTTGTTGTAAAACCACCAAAAATATGACCACTAGTTGATTTAATGATTGTAATGGTATGTGATTTTCCATCACATAATTTGTGAAAATCTTGTGCCTTAAATCCATCTCTTGATCCTCGATAAATTAATTGCCACTTTTGATTTTCGTTCACACCAATCCATTCATTTAACAATTTTTGATATCTCTGGTGTGAACGAAAATCAAATTTCTTATTAATAATCCTTTTCACAATATTTCCCTCAATTAAATCAACTAAACATTGAACTCCAAAATATTTTGCTTCAATCAATAATTTCTGTTTAATTTCTTCATCTTTTGGTAATTCAACATCTTTATAATTTCCTGCATTTCTTAAATAACTGGCAATGTAATGAAAATATGTTGGATCTCTATCAATATAAATATAATCTTTATCAATTAACGTGACTGGAATATTACCAGAAATTAAAGATTCCAATAATGTTGATTCATAATATTCATTATCATCATAAATTCCATAAAGTGGATTTTTCATTCTAAAACAAATAGTTTCTTTTAAGAAATAGAATGGTTTACCACCAATATTAAATTTAACAAGATCACTTTCATTTTTCACTTCATTTTCCTTATTAAGATTATCATTTAAATAATTTAATAAATTATTTAATTTAAAATATTTTGCAACAAATATTAATTGTTCACCATAATTTTCAATGATCTGTTTAGCTAAACCACCATATCTTAACCAATCTAACATAATTTTAAATAAATCTGGATTACAATCAATAAAATACACATTATTATCTAAATTTGTACTTGATTCACCAGTCGTTGTTGTTTTAAATAAAGGATATTGTCCAGTAAACATTTCTTTTAAAACAGATCCTTTTTCAATATGATTATTTAAAAACAATCCCAATCCAACTGTCATTAATTGACCACCAACATTTAATTGAATTGGTTTCACTGAATTTTCTAATTTTACAAAACAATTTCTATTCATTTCAAATTCTTCTCTTTCCTTTTTTAATTCATTAAATAATTCATTATATTTATTTTCTAATTCAATTGTTTTTTGTTCAATAATTAATTTTTGTTCATTTTCTAAATCTAAAACTTTTTGTTTATAATTTAATTCTAATAATTGTTCCTTATTTTGTAAATCTTGACAAGCTTTTCCCAAAGGACAAGATTCTTGCAAATGTTGTTGATATTCACCTCTTTTAACACCAGTCTTACATTGTGGACAAGTAACTTTTAAATTATCTAATTGGACAATTATATTTCTAGGCGCTTTGCAAACGGTAAGATTGGAATCGTTACATGAAGGACAAGTACTTTTTCCTTCAATACATTTATTACAGAAAGTATATCCACAATTAATGTGCATTACAGGTTCTTCTAAAGGATTGGTACATATTGGACATTTTAATAATTCATCAATTTCATTTAAATTTTCGTATTGATAGGATGGTGTTCTTACTTGACGCATTGTTTTGTTATAACTTGGTTTTTTGTGGTGATGGTGGTTTACTATTTTATTGGTTTTAACGTTGTTTGTGGTATATGTGATCTTATTTTTTTTTTAATTTTCTTGGAATGGTGACAAGGAAAGTGACAGTTTTCAATCATTTTCAAAATCATCTTCCGTTAGAATAGATTTCTAAACTGTTGGCCTTGTTCAAACAGTAAATGCTTAAAGTAAAAGTTTGTTTAATAGTCATCTAAACGTCTACTAATCAATAGTAACAGCATTTTAACTTAATAATTTGAATGAACCGCAGCGCAAGAATTTCTTGGTGAATAATGTAATTACTACATGAATTTGTTATTGTCAAGCGTCTCGTGGTGTAATGGTAGCATAGTGGACTTTGAGGAGAAAAGTCATCCATTGACGGAGGTTCGATTCCTCCCGAGACGGTGGTCAGTATCTTAACCATATTAATATTATTGAAAAAATTTTAAAAAATTTATAATTCTAATAACAGTAGTTATTGTTGTTATTATAATATGTGTCTATTTGTAAATTGTTGAAATAATTTAAATTTTTGTAAAAACTTCCATTTCTTCAACTGTAAAATTTCTAGTTCCAGTTATATCTTCGTAAGAAACATTAAATCCATAAGCATGACCTAATTTTGAATAACTATAGTTATTAGAATTACAATTTTCACTAATATTAAGATCTTGAAAATTCCCAAATATAGGACCATAACTGCTGCCACAATAAATAGCATAATTCTTACTTTTATCTTTCAATACAAATCTCATTGGCATTGAATTTTGTTTTGTTGGATTATATAATGAAAATAAAAAAGCATTTGGACTTGAATAAAATCTATTATTTTGATTCCAAGCAGTTGTTGTAAAACCACCAAAAATATGACCACTTGTTGATTTAATGATTGTAATGGTATGTGATTTTCCATCACATAATTTGTGAAAATCTTGTGCCTTAAATCCATCTCTTGATCCTTTGTAAATTAATTGCCATTGTTGATCTTTACCTTCACCAATCCATTTACTTAATATTTTCCAATATTTCTTATCATCAATATTGTTTGAATCCAAAAAGTTTTTAGAGAGTAAAAGTTTTTTTTCAATTAACTCAATTAATCCTGTAACTAAAAAATAATCGGCTTCATTCTTTAATCTTAATAAATCTTCTTCTTCTTTTGGTAAATCAATAATTTTTTTATCATGATTTCTTAAATAATTAGCAATATAATGAAATAGTATTGGATCTCTATCAATAAATATATAATCATTATCAATTAATGTGACTGGAATGTTACTTGAAATTAATGTTTCCAAAAGAGTTGGTTCATAATATTCATCTTTAATACTTTCATCTGTTTCATAATTTGGGTTTTTGATTTTTGAACAAATAGTTTCTTTTAAGAAACAAAATGGTTGACCACCAATATTAAATTTTACAATGTCTTTATTGTTACAGCTCTTATTTTTAGTGAAATAATTTAATAATCCATTTTTGTGTATTTCAAATTCTTCTCTTTCCTTTTTTAATTCATTAAATAATTCATTATATTTATTTTCTAAATTTTGACACATTTCATTAAATTTATTTTCTAATTCAATTGTTTTTTGTTCAATAATTAATTTTTGTTCATTTTCTAAATCTGAAACTTTATAATTTAATTCCAATAATTGTTCCTTTTCTTTTATTTTAGTATCATTACATGAAGGACAAGTACTTTTCCCCTCAAAACATTCATTACTGAAAGTATTAATGTGCATTACAGGTTCTTCAAGTGGATTGGAACAAATTGAACATTTTAATAATTCATTAATTTCGTTAATATTTTCATATTGATAAGAAGGTGTTCTTACTTGAGGCATTGTTTGTTATAATTGGTGGTTTTATTGCATTTAATGTTGTCTGTGGTTAGTGATCTTAATTATTTTTTATTTTTCTAAACATTGATTTCCAAACCAAAGGCCCAACCAAACATTTGTTGCTGCTTAGTTTATTATAATAAGTACAATGTAATTACGAAAAATCAAGCGTCTCGTGGTGTAATGGTAGCATAGTGGACTTTGATATGAAAAAGTCATCCATTGACGGAGGTTCGATTTCTCCCGAGACGGTGGTTAGTATTTTGAACTAGTTACATTAATTACAATTCTAAATTCAAAACATAATTGCTTTTCCTTGAATAAATAATTACTTTTGTATTTATTTATTTTTATTTATTTTAATTAAATTTATAATTTTAAAATTATAAAATTTATTTAAATTTAAATATTTTCATCTTAAAAAGTAATTTTATTTTTAATAAATAATATTAAAAATTTTTATAAATAAATAAAATTAAAATTATATTAATAATTAAATGATTATAAAATTATATAATAAAATAATTTTAAATAATTATTAAAATTAATATAACCATATTTTTTAATCTAGTTTTTATTTTTATAATTATTATTTAAATAAATCAATAATTTTATTTTTTATTTTTCTTTTATAATTTTTAAATATTATTTTTATTAAAATTATTAAATAAAATTTATTAAATAATCTGTTTATATTTCTAAAAAATTAATATATAAAATTTGTTAATATTAAAAAATTTTTTATTTTTAATTATTTTTTTTCACTATTATTATCTTTAATAATTCTTTTATTTAATCTAACCACTCTAATATCTTTTTTTAAAATTTATTTTTAATTTTTAGATAAATAAAAAAAATTTTATTATAAATAAATTTTATTTTATTAAAAAATTTATTATTTATGTTCATTAATTATTTAAATAAAAAAAATTTATTTAATATTTTTTAAATTATTAACATTAAATTTATTTTTCATTATAATAACTATTTAATACTTATTTATAAGAATTTCATTTAATAAAAATAATTTTTTCATTTATAATTTTTAATATAATTTAGAATGTATAAAAAAAAAAGATAATTAATAGTTTTTTATATAAATTAAAATTTATTATCATTTAATTTTTTATCAATATTATCTTAATACCAATTAAACAAATAAATAGTTTTATCTAAATTTTTTGTTTTTCTTTTATATTTTTAAATATATCACCCTTAATAAAATTATTTGTTTAAAAACTGAATTGCGGGCTGTGAGGATCGAACTCACGACCTTAGGATTATGAGACCTACGCGCTACCAACTGCGCCAAGCCCGCTGTTGATATATGACTTTTACTTCCACTTGTCTAAAATATCAATGGACTATTTTTTGTTTTATTCCAATTTCCATTCATTAAAGTTGCTGAATAAATCATTTAGCACTTCCTCTCCCTCATCAAAGTAATTCACAGTTGCTGGTGTATTTCCAAGTTTATCATAAACATCTGTAACTCTAATTTGTTTCCAAGCTTGTTTCACAAAATTTAATTCTTCCTTTGATTTAAACCTTAAAAATTGATACAATGATGTTTGTTTTAATTGATCCTTTTCAGTTAAACTGTTTTCTTCAAAACAAATATCTAAATGTCCATTTCTTTCAAAATTATTATTTAATTCTTCATTATCTTTATAAATTAATAAAAATCTTTTCAATAAATCTACATGATTATATTTACAAGCTAAAAAAATAGGCGAATGTTTTAAAGATCCAGTTTGAATATTCATTGGATTTACATGTGGATCTAATATACCACTTGTACCTCCACTATTATTATTATTAGTTCCACTATTACTTCCAGTTAATAATTTACTAAATGTAGAACTTCTATTATTTAAATTATTATTACTTGAATTTCTATACAAACTTAATAAATAATAATGATATAATAAAAAAGCACATTTAAATGAATTTCCACCCATTGCATAATGAAAAACTGAATATCCAGCTGAATCTGTAGTTAATAAAGTTCTTAAAACAGTTGGATTTTCAACGTATTCATGAAGTATACATAATAAACGTAATAAAACTTCATAAAATTCATCTGAAGGTCTAACACAAGCATAATGTAAACAATTCGTTTTAAAACTATCTTTTGAACAAATTAATTCAACTAAATGTACAACTACCTTTACATGTAACTTTCCTCCACTAATCTCATTAACAGCGCTACTATCCCCACTATTCTTATTATCATTGTCAGAATTATTATTTAACAATATTGGTGTATATTTCTTTAATAAAGCAATACAAAAATCTTTCATCTCTTCTTCCAAAGCAATTTGTAAAAAAGTTTGATGTCTGGCACATGAAAATTTATCGTAAGGTATAGGGCCCTGTAAAACTAAATATTGTGCAGCATCAGAATGTCCATTCTTACAACATATATGTAAAGGCGTTGATCCAAACCTATTCGTCTTACAACACATACTTCTCATTAAATCCGCAGTTTTTGTATGATGAAATAGATAATCCATCACTTCAACTCTACCAAATACTGCGCAATCATGTAATAAGGTCCACTTATGTGAAGTTTCATTAGAGAATTGTAAGTGGGGAATATTTTCTATTAAAAGCTTAACGCAATCTAAATGACCAAACCTACAAGCGTAACTTAATGGAGATCTCGAAAAACTCTTGTTTTTAGCATGAGGAGAAAGCTGATCTACATTTGATTCCAATGATGAAACTTTTGAGAAAATTCCACTACTGTTATTAGGACTACTTCCAAGAGTAGGACTATTACCTCCAGTAACTTTATTAGCAAGGCTTGTCCCCAAAGTAAAGAAAGAGGCTATTTTAGAAAAAATTGAATTAGAAGATGGAGAACATTCTTCATCTTGTTGTTGCTGTTGCTGATCCTCTCCATCATCGGAAGATACATCCTTATTCCCATCCTGATCAAGGCTAACCTTATTATCACTATTCTTAAACTTTTTCAAATGATTATCGCTATCATCCAACAACAAGCCTACATGATTTGGCGGGAATTTCTGATGATAATAATCCTTTCCGTAATAAATAATGGTAGGCGGTGGCGCTTGTTGTTGTTGTTTATTTTTTTTCTTTTTATTATTTAATAAGAGTAATAATTGATGAAACATTTCTTGAAGTTTATTACCTTGTTCATTATAGGCTTCAATTAATAGTTTTAATGTGGTAGAATCTCCACTACGACAACAAGTAAAAAAGTTTGGTATTGGGATGGGATTACCATCAAAATCTTTCATTATTGTTAATTCTAGTTTGGGAATGTCAATTGTTATTTGATCATCTTGTTGTTGTTGTTGTTGTTCTTCTTCTTTTTTACTATTTGGTATGGAGTTGTTGTTATTATTGTTACTAGAGATTTTATTTACCGACGGAGAAGAGGATGAAGAACTCTCCTCTACTTCTCTTTGATCCATTTTTTTTTTATTAAATTTTTTAAAATTTTTTTTTCTTTTTTCATTTATTTTGTTAACAAAACTAATCAAATTACTTTTTTTGACAAATTTCACAACATTTTTTTTTCACACTTAAAAATTCTTTTAATAATACAATTATATTATTTATTACAAAAATAAATTTTTTAAAAAATATTTATTATAAAAATAAAATTTTAATTACAAAAATTACAAAAAATATTATTAACATATTATTAAAATATTATTAAAATATTATTAAAATATTATTACAAACAATATTACAAAAAAAACATTACAAAAACAATAACTTTACATTACAATTTCCTTTACCATTTTCCCCTTGTCATATTCTACTTTCCTAAAAATACTTCCATTCGAATAATAATAAATACATTCTCCATTTAATTTATCATTTTCATAATTTAATTCATATTCTAAATAGAAATTATTTTTTTTTAAATTTTCTTTTAAATTTTTTTTTAAATTTTTTTTAAAATTTTTTTTAAAATTTTTTTTTAATTGTTGTTGTTCCCAATGTTTTTTTAAACCATTTAATTTTCCATCTTTATAGTTTATAATGTCAGTTAAAATATTTTGTTGTAAAGTTTGAAAATATTTGTAAACTTTTTTTTCTCCGTTTAATTTTCCGTTTTTATAATTACAATTACATTCTA
The DNA here is from genome assembly GCA_902984215.1 of Willaertia magna. Classification (NCBI taxonomy): domain Eukaryota; phylum Heterolobosea; class Eutetramitea; order Acrasida; family Naegleriidae; genus Willaertia; species Willaertia magna. Next base: position 11,082 of record CADWAF010005313.1, on the reverse strand, counting down.
AAATGGCTTCAAATTGATTTTGTTGTAAAGTATTATTTTGTAAAGTGTTATTTTGTTGTAAAGTATTTTGTAAATTATTGTGTGTTTTAATTAATTTATATTCAATTAATGGACCGTCCAATTTATTTTCTAAATAAAAACATTGACGTTCCACTTGATTTGGTAAATTTTTAAAATATTTAATAAATTCGCCATGTTTTTTACCTTCTTTAAAATGTCCAATTTGCATAATATTTTGTTGTAAAGTATTGTCAACATTTTGTAAAGTACTTTCAGTATTTTGTAAAGTTTGTTGTAAAGTTTGTTGTAAAGTATTTAGTTGTAATTTTGTATTTGGTTTAAAATAGTCAATTATTTTATCGTGTTTTTTATTATTTTTATAATTTACAATAGATTTAATGTAATTTGTAAATGTATGAAAAATTGGCGGTAAAATAAATTTGTTATCATTGACAGTTTTTACAATTTTTAGTGGATTTGTTACAATATTATTTAAAATCATTAATAAATCTTTATTATTCCAATAAATAATTTCTTCACCTTGTTTATAACCTAAATATTTATAATAAATAAATATTTGTGTTCCTTTTGATTCTAAAATAATTTTATCGTGTTGTAAATTTAAATTTTTAGTTTGAATTTGAATAAAATAATTATTTTTTTGATATTCATACCAATCTTTACAAACTAATTTTATTATATTCAAGTCTTTGGCTTTTAAAAATTGAAAGGTGTGGTGAAGAAAATAGATTTGACTGAAAATGGGAGTTAATTTTTGTTTTTTATTCATTTTTTTTAGTTTAATCCTTAACGTGTGTGAGGCTTTTTGTTGAGTTTTTGTAAACGAATTACGTGCACAAGTTAAGGGAACCAATCAAAAATGGCTAAATAAATTGTTAGAATAAATTTAAAGAATAAATTTACAAATGAAATAAATAATTTATTAAAAAATAATTAATGTGATGGTTCTTTTAATCCAATATCTTCCAAGAAAGCGTCTTGAGATGGTTCTCTACCTAAAAATTCCTTTAACATAACATGACCATCTTTTGATCCACCTCTTTCTAAAACTAATTCTCTTAATCGTTTACCAACTTTAGGATTGAAAATACCATTCTTCTTAAAAACACTAAACATATCAAAACTAAATACTTCTGAATATAAATAACCATAATATCCAGCATCATAACCACCAAGTAAGTGACCAAAGCTTGCTGCTCCATTTGTTCCTTCAGGGGCATCAATTAAGGTAACTTCTTTTCTTATTTTACTCCATAATGCACCACTATTTAACTTTTGAGCTTCTTCTTCAGTTTCAATTGTATGAAGTGTCATATCAAAGATACCAAAGAATAACTGTCTTAATGTTAATAAAGCAACACCAACATTCTTTGCATCTGTCATCTTTTTAATTAATTCATCAGGTAAAGGTTCTCCTGATTGATAATGAGAAGAAATTCTCTTTAAACTTTCAACTTCCCAACAATAATTTTCTTGGAATTGACTTGGCATCTCAACGAAATCTCTTTCAGTTCTAGTACCAGAAAATCTTGCATATTTAACTTTACTTAAGAAACCATGAGCTAAATGTCCAAATTCATGGAAGAAAGTAACAACTTCATCATGTTTCAATAAAGAAACACCATTTTCTTTAGATGGCTTAGAAAAGTTACAAACCATTGCGGAGACTGGATAATGTTCTTTTCCCTTTTCATCAATCCAATGAGGAGAAAGTGGGAAGGCTGCAAAGTGAGTATATTTACCTTCACGTGGATATAAATCTAAATAGAATTGACCTAAGAATTTATCACTTTCCTTATCAAAGACTGCATACATTTGAACATCTTCAAACCAAACCTTTGGATCTTTTACTTCTTCAAATCTTAAAGATAAAGTTTCTTGAGCAATTGAGAGAATACCATTTAATACCTTATCTAATGGGAAGTATTGTTTAACAAGGTTATCATCTACATTAAATTCATCTTCTTTTAATCTATTTAAATAATAAGATAAATCCCAAGAATAAAATTCATTAGAACCCTTTAACTGTTTTAATTTAGATAATTCTGTATTACCACCATCTAATAACTTTTCCTTTAATTCTCCCAAAAACTTCTTTACTTCTTCAGGAGTAGCCATATTTACTTCAAGTACATAATCCGCATGTGTTTTGTATCCCATAAGATTAGCAAGTTTTTGTCTAATTTTAATAGCCTCTTCAAAGATTGGTACATTTACTTCTTGACATTGACTAGAACGAGCAAAATCTAACTTCTTTCTAGTTTCTTCAACTTTACAGTACTTCATAACAGGTACAATATCTGGATATTTTAATGTTACAACTCTCTTATTACTTCCTTCATCTAACTTTAATTGTTTAATAAAATCTTGTGGACAACCATCTAATTCATCTTCACTAAAAAGTAATTCAGTTTTATCTTCAGCAATATTCTTAGTGAATTGAATACTTAATTTTGATAATTGATTCTTTAAATCCTTTACTTGAGATCTTTTCTCTTCAGGTAAACCTAAACCATTTCTTTCAAAATCTCTAATCATTCTTTTAACAAGTCTTTTATCTTCTTCACTATATTTATTTTCCTTTTCTTTTTCAATTAAAGCTTCAACTGTTTTAATACTTTTATATACATCTTCTCTCATCATTGATTCAATTGCAAATTCAGAAAGTTTTTCTTCAGCTTTAGATCCTGCATCTCTAATAGCCTTATCTGTTGATACATAAGATGGGAAAGTTAAGCTTGATTCAAAAGTACTTGTAAAGCCTTCATCATAAGCTAAAGGTAAGATTACATTATCAAAAGTACGTTCATTCTCTGGGATATTAGCAACTTTATCTTGAATTTCTCTTGATCTTTTAATAAGCTCTTCACATTCCTTTTCAATTTGTTCTGCAGTTAAATCAAATATTAAATCATTAGTATAACAAGTATCTTCGTCTTCCATTTCTAATACAAATGTAGATATACTTCTTTTATTATTTTTATTATTATTTGGTATTAAAGATGTTGTTGAACTACTTTTTATATTCTTTTTTTCGCTAGATGATCTAATAATTAAATGATTTTGAAAATCTGTATGATAGCCTTGTTGTTGTTGGTTTTGAAAGATATTACAACAATTTTTTTTTGATAAAAATAGGTTGGCATTTCCTATGGACCCATAGCAACTAGAAATAACTTTTGAGGATTTTCTATTGTGATTATTTGAATTGTCATTTTCCGAAGAAGAAGCGTGAATAATTGTTATAGTAGTAAATAATAAAAGTAATAGGAATGAAAGGTGAAATTTTTTGTTGTTTAAATTATTGATTTTGTTTATGAAATAGATATTATTAATAAAGCGAACGTTTAAAGTAGAAGATTTAATCATTTTTTATAATAAAAACAATTTGAAAGGATTATAACAAATTTCTATCTTTCCGAAAAAACTTGTTAACAACAAACACTTACCTGTATCTAATAAGAGAGGAAGATCGAATCATTATTTTTTTTTTAAATTTTGTGAATTCTATCAGTAACGGCCCATTCATTCATTCGCTAAATAACTACTTCTTTACTATTATTGATAGGTAGGTATCTACCGCCAAAAATAAACACAAAGACAGCCAAGGCCTTCCTTTAGATTGAAATACAAGTGGTTAGGCTAGAAAACTGAAAAGCCTTCCTTGTGAATAGTAATGATTGAATAGTAACAAATAATAATATGCAGTTCAATAAATGAGAAAGTTCAGATCCCGTGTATTTCAATAAAAACGGCCCATAGGTTTTTTTTATTATTAAAGAGAAATTAATTGTTAGAATTCAAAAAATAAAAATCTTAATTGTACATAAAGAAAAGTAGATTTTTCTTTAAAATAAATATAAATTAAATAAAATATTTAAAAAAATTTATCTATTTTCAGCCATAATCTTTAAAACACGAGTTCTAACATAATTCTTTTGATAATCACTAAAGTTATTAAATTCTTCTCCAAATCTTGCATTAATAATAGCATCTGCAGCTAATGATTGAGATGTAATTGCTCTATAAACACCTGGTGCACCAAGTAATGCAATTACTAATAATGGGAAACGATGTCTTCTTGGTTTAAAGAAAGTTGGAGTGAAAAATCTAGTAAACCATAAATTTAAACGGAAGAGACCATTTGAGTTAGCATGTTGCTTTAAAAATTTTGGTAATTCCTTCAATTTAACTTCAGAGAGAAATTTATTATCGAAATCAGTTGGTTTAATTTCAGCCATTTTTTATGAGGAAGCCTTTTTTTATTTTTTTTTTGTTTTCGAAAATTTTACAATGACGCTCATTTTTGCATGACCCTTGGCGCTCTTTTTTTTTTACTGCATTTATTTATTTATTTTTTAAAAATTAAACAAACAACAAATAAATTATTAAAATTTTATTCTTTTATTTATATATTATTTAAGAAAAATATTTTCAGGACGGTTTGTAATTTAACACAACTTGATCAATATACTTTTTTGTAAAGCTGCCATTATTGATTTTCAAGAAATTTACTAAAATACACCATTCGTTAAATAAATACAATGATCTGTGAATTGATATAATCTATAACAAGCAATTACTTAGTGTAAGTTAAGTTTACATTTTCAAAAAAACCATTAATAACTGCCGCTTCTCCTGCCCTTTAACTTCATTAAAACAATAAAAAAAAGGAAAGTCAACAACCGCCAAATGTCAAAGTTATTATCCTCTCTTCTTCTCATTTGCATACTTTCTTACACAACCATTTACTGTCAAGTAGCTTACAATACAGGAGCTGGTTATGGTGGTGGAGGTGCACTGCAAGGTGCTTCAATTGCTGGTGCTGATTTAAGTAGATTAAATACAGATACCACAGCTTATAAAGATAAAGTTAGTCAACTCATTTTCGTTCCTTTTAATGGTTATCAAAATGCTTATCAAAACCCATCTTATGGTGCTTATGGCGCTCCAGGAATAAATGGTTATTATGGTAATCCAGGATATAACTCTTATGCTGCTTATAATCCTGCAGGTTATACTTATGGTAATGCTTATGGAAACCCTTCATTTGGTGTAAATAGTTATTATCCAGCATATGGTGGTTATCCTGGTGCAATTGCTCCATATGGTGGATATGCTGGAGCACCTTATGGCGCTGGATTTGGAGGTGGTCCAATTGGTGGGGGATATGGAGCTTATCCTGGCTATGGCTATGGTGCTGGCTATCCAACAGCTGCATTTGCAAGTGCTTATCCTACAGGAGTTGTTAAGGTAAATGATGCTTCTGTGCCACCAACTGCTGCAGCAGCACGTGTTAATTCAGCAGCTGCTCCAAATACTGCTGCAAAGGCTTGGTAAAATTTTAGCAATTTATAACAGAAAGATCGATGCTGTAAATATTGTTATTTAAATAAATTATTTTTATAAAAATAAGGATTTTCTTTATTAAAAAGCTGTCTTTAACTGAATTTCTTTAGTTAAGATTAATTTAAAAAAGATCAATCTAAACAACTTATGCTATATTTAAACAAGCTCGAGCAAGAGGTATATGTGGTTAAATTTACAAAACTGATTTAACTAATATGGCCGCAGCACAAAAAAATAAATAAAGTACAAAAAAACAAACTTGTTATGGGAGGAAATATTCAACAATAAAATTAGTGAACGCCTGCTACGTTTGTATAAAATTATTTCATTCCGTCTCGGGAGGAATCGAACCTCCGTCAATGGATGACTTTTTTCTTTTTCAAAGTCCACTATGCTACCATTACACCACGAGACGCTTGCTAAGACTGCTTTTTTCTCTTTCAAATTGTTGTAACTGAAAACATTTTCGGTAGTCTGTTGTTTACTACACTTGTATGAGCTGGCTGTTTGTTTGAAAACTTTTTAAACCTGCCACTTTCCATTGCACAATTTTGAAAAATTAATACAAAAAAAATAGGTGAGATCAATAGCATCATTGCCACCACAAAAAACCAAGTTATAACAAAACAATGCGTCAAGTAAGAACACCATCCTATCAATATGAAAATTTAAATGAAATTGATGAATTATTAAAATGCCCAATATGTTCAAATCCTTTAGAAGAACCTGTAATGCACATTAATTGTGGATATACTTTTTGTAATAAATGTATTAAAGGAAAAACTGTATGTCCTTTCTGTGACGACTCTAATCTTACCGTTTATAAAGCAGCAAGAAATATTTCTCTTTTCTTAGACAACTTAAAAGTAGTTTGTCCACAATGTAAGACAACTGTCAAAAGAGGTGACTATCAAAAACACCTTAATGAGAGGAATAAACCAAAAGTTAATGTTCTACTATAAATTAATTGTAATTCAATATTTATTTTAAATTACTATAAACTTTGAGAATAAACTGGTTCATTAAGAATGAACTTTTTTTCAATAGAAAAATTTGGAATATTTATAATCTTTGTGAATATTCTCAATCCTTAATGAATATTTTTATTTTAGCAGAATAATTTGCTTCTAAAAAAATAATTTCAGTTTTTTTAAACAAAACAATGAAACAAAATTCTAATAAAATTATTAAAAATACTTAATAATACATAAAAAGAACAAACTTTTTTATATATTAACACCTTAAAAAGGTAAACATTTTTGAAATTGTTAAACCAAACGATAGATTTTTAGCTTTTTATTTGTTTTTAAAATTTAAAATGAAATAATTCTTTTGGAATAAAACTATTCTTTGTGAACATAGCCATTTTTCAAAAATATTCTTTTCTGAAAAGAATGTTCTTGTTTTTAAAAATTAATTATATTCAATTAAAATTCGTTCATCCCTCTGAATCTTGTCCATTTGGAAAAGCAAATAAGGAATTACAAGAAAAAGAAGTACAATTAGAATTAAATTATAAACAAAAAGTTTTAGAATTGGAATTGAATTATAAAGAAAAAGTTTCTAAATTAGAAAATGAAAATAAATTGTTTGTTGAAAAGACAACTGTTGAGTTACAAAATAAATATAATAAATTATTTAATGAATTAAAAAAGGAAAGAGAAGAATTTGAAAAGAATAAAAATCGATTATTAAATTATTTAACTAAAAACAGTAAAAATGGAAATAATTACCATAATAGTAATGATGAAATTGTAAAGTTTAATATTGGTGGTCAACCATTTTGTTTCCTAAGAGAAACAATTTGTTCAAAAATTAAAAATCCAAATTATGGAAAAGACGAAAACATTGAAGAAGAGTATTTTGAATCAACTTATTTAGAAAGATTAGTTCTAAGTGATAATACTGTCACACTAATTGACAATGATTATATATTTATTGATAGAGATTCAAAACTATTTCATTATATTGCTAATTATATAAGAAATAAGGGAAATCTAGAAGAGTATGAATTACCAAAAGAAGAAGAAGATTTAATGAGATTAAAGAATGAAGCTGATTATTTTTTACTTCCAGGATTAATTGATTTAATTGAAAGAAAACTTTTACTTCGCAGATTCTTTTCTGCTTCATGGATTTTAGGTAACAATATTAGATACAAAGGATTATTAAATAAATGGATTAGTGAAAATAAAAATCAACAATGGCAATTAATTTATCGAGGATCAAGAGATGGATTTAAGGCAGAAGATTTTCATAGAAAATGTGATGGAAAATCACCTACAATTACAATAGTTAAATCAACTACTGGTTATATTTTTGGTGGTTATACAACAAGTGCTTGGAATCAAAATAATCAATTTTATTCAAGTCCAAATTCTTTCTTATTTTCATTTTATAATACAACAAAACAAGGTTCAAAGCCAATAAGATTTGATTTAAATGGCAAAAAGGACGGCTTTGCTATTTATTGTGGTAATAATTATGGTCCTACATTTGGAGGTGGATATGATCTTTATATTGGTGATAGTTGCAATTCCAATAACGGTGGCCAGTCCTCTTTAGGTTGTACGTATGGATCCAATGTTTCTAATGAAGATTTAACAGGAACTCAACATTTTACAGTTGATGAAATTGAAGTTTTTACAAAAATTTAAAACTCAGGAATGGTAACCTGACACAAAAAACCAATAACGAACAATGCTTCATGTAAACACCTTCCTCATTTCAATATGAAAATTAAAACGAAACTGATGAATTATTAAAATATATTGTGGAAATACTTTTTGTAATAGTTCTAATCTTACCGTTTGTAAAGTCCCAAGAAATATTACTTTTTTGTTAAACACACTTAAAATTAGAAAATGAATTAATTATTGAACAAAAAACAATTGAATTAGAAAATAAATTTAATGAAATGTGTCAAAATTTAGAAAATAAATATAACGAATTATTTAATGAATTAAAAAAGGAAAGAGAAGAATTTGAAATACACAAAAATGGATTATTAAATTATTTAACTAAAAACAAGAGCAACAACAGTAATGACATTGTAAAATTTAATATTGGTGGTCAACCATTTTGTTTCTTAAAAGAAACTATTTGTTCAAAAATTAAAAACCCAAATTATGAAAAAGATGACAGTATTAAAGATGAATATTATGAACCAACTCTTTTAGAAACATTAATTTCAAGTAATATTCCTGTCACATTAATTGATAATGATTATATATTTATTGATAGAAATCCAAAACTATTTCATTATATTGCTAATTATTTAAGATATTTTGGAAGTATTGATAAGTATATTAATATTGAATTACCAAAAGAAGAAGAAGATTTAATGAGATTAAAGATAGAAGCTGATTTTTTTGGGAATTCAAGGTTTAATTGATTTAATTGAAAGAAATATTATTATTAATGAAAAAAATTTCTTTTTAAATTCAAAAATTATTAACAATAATTATGAATATATGAAATTGTTAAATAAATGGATTGGTGGTATGCATGAAAATCAACAATGGCAATTAATTTATAAAGGATCAAGAGATGGATTTAAGGCAAAAGATTTTCACAAATTATGTGATGGAAAATCACATACTATTACAATCATTAAATCAACAAGTGGTTGTATTTTTGGTGGTTTTACAACAAGTGCTTGGAATCAAAATTATCAATATTATTCAAGTCCAAATTCATTCTTATTTTCATTAAATAATTCAATAAAACAAGGTTCAAAGCCAATGAGATTTGATTTAAAAGATGAAAATGATGACTGTGCTATTTATTGTTACAGTGGTTATGGTCCTACATTTGGAGGTGGTCATGACCTTTATATTAGTAATAATTGTAATTGTAATAATAATAGTTCTTCAAATTTGGGTAATACTTATGGAATTAATGTTTCTTACAAAGATTTAACAGGGAATTGCAGTTTTACAGTTAAAGAAATTGAAGTTTTTACCAAAATGTAGTTATTTCAACAATTTAAATTATACAAAAATTTAAATTATTTAGACAGTTTAAATTATTACTGTACTACTGATAAATTTTGTGAATCTTTTTTATTAAATAAAAATTTATTAATAAAATTATTATATTTTTTATACATTGTAATTTAATATTTTTTAAAAATAATAAAATTATTTTTAATTCAATTCGTGTTTTTTTTTACTTTCAATATTGAACTCAAAAAAACGAATTGCGGGCTGTGAGGATCGAACTCACGACCTTAGGATTATGAGACCTACGCGCTACCAACTGCGCCAAGCCCGCTGTTGAAAATTAAATTTACTTCCACTTGTGTAAAATACAAAGATTAAAAAAAATATTATTGAATTAATTTATTTTTTAACATTATTATTTAATACTTTTATTTTTAAGCTATTTTTATGGTTATAATTTTATTTTAGAATAGAAAAGTAAAATTAATAAATTAAATTATTTAATTATTTTTGTTTATGAAGTATTAGTTTTTAAAAAGTTATTAAATAATAAAAAAAAGATAGTTTAAAATAAATATAAAATTGTAATTCTTTATAATATTAATAATAATAAATAAATAAAAAAATTATTTTTTTAATAATATTATAGTTTTAATTAATATGTAAATTATTTTTTTAATTACTATTTTATATTATTCATTAATATATATTAATTATATTAAATTGTTTTTTAAAGTTATAATTAAAAATTATTTTATTAATAAAAATAAAAATAATTAAAAAAATATTTTTATAAAAATAATTTATTTAAAAGTTATTTAAAAATAATTTATTTAAAAGAAAAAATTATTTTAATTAAATAAAATTTTTATTTATATTATTTAAACTATCATATTCTAAGATTTAAAAAGAAATTATTTATTTATTTATAAAAAGATAAAAGATAGATTTGAAAATTTAAAATATAATTTTTTATTTTTTAAACAATGAATTTAATATTTATAAAAATAATTTTTATAAAAAAATAGATTATTTAGTAAAAAAGAAAATTATAAAATATATTTTTTAAATAAAAGAGATACTTTAATTATAGTTGATATAAAATTAATAAAAATAAATTAAATAATAATTTTTTATCTTTAAGTTATTTTTATAATTATAATTTAAATTATTCAGAAAATTTATAATTTACATTATTTAATTAATTTTATTTATAAAATATAAATTTTTAAAAAATTATTAAATAATAAAAAAATAATTTAAAATAATTATAAAATTATAGTTTCTTATGATATTAATAGTGATGATTATATAAAAAAAATAATTTTTTAATAATATTATATTTTAATTAAGATATATTATATTATATTATTAATTACTATCTTAAATTATCTATTAAAATCTAAAAATATATTATATTAAATTATTTTTAAAAATTATAATTAAAAATTATTCTGTTAATATAAATAAAAATAATTATTATTTAGATATAAAAGAATATTTTTATAAAAATAAATAATTATTAAAAATAATAATTTATTGATATTATTTAATGAAAAAATTATTTTAATTAAATAATACTTTTTTATTTTTTAAATAATAAACTAAATTTTATACTTAGCAGTTCCATAATGATTATACTTAAAATCATATACAGTTTTCTAATTGTTTGTACAAAAATAGAACAAAAAAAGACCTCAATAAAATGTCTTTTAGAATAACTTTAAAATAACTTTTTTCAAAAATTTTTTTTTTAAAACACTGTTTT